>RCUC01168008.1:0-84839 GCA_003697995.1 Taxidea taxus jeffersonii
TCCCCCTCCCCACCCTTCAGCCCCCGCTCGTCCCCTCCCCCTTTGCTCTGCCCATCCCATCCAGAACCGCGTCCGCGTTACCCCCTTCACCTTTGCCTTTCGCTGACCCCACTTCCTTGACCCGGGTTCCCACTCCCGCCCTTGAAGCGTTGTTTACCCTCCCCGCTCCTTTTCGTATGCTCCTTCTCACTCTTAACTCATTCTCTTTTCAACTCTTTTGCCGTCCCACATTTTAGGTCGTCCCTTTCAGTTTACTGATAGGGCTGACAGTAGTTGTGAGAGACGTCGAGCAAATCATCCTCTGCCTTAGTAACATCGTAGGTCTAGAGATGTTCCCTGCGAAAGGTATTGGCTCCTCTCCCTGAAAGGAAGATGGTTAAGACAGAAGTTGTGTCCGTGGGGCCTTGACTTTAGGCGAGAAGCTGATGTTGGGCGAAAGTATTATTAGGAATATGAGCTCCTTTTTGATATATGTAAATGCTTTTTTCTCTTTCCTCTTCCTTACCCCCTCCCGCGTTTCTTTTAGGCATTTCAGATTCATGGGTTTTGAATGAAGGACCTAGATGATCACAGTCAGGTGATGGTTCAGAGATGGTTTCCTGTTCTCAGAATCTGAAACTTCCCAAGGGTTAATTTTATGTCCAGTGTTTTGTGAGATTGACTTGTACTTTGAAAGGAACGAAAAGGGACTTTAAAGTTGGTTACATTTCCTTGCATAATCTGCAAGGTAAGTATATCCAGGAAGGAGCTGTTGTGGGCTCTTAGAAGAAAGTAAGGCTGATCCTTTACTAGCTAGCCATTCTGGATTGCTAAGAAGGTTGCAGTGGCTGTTCTTAAACTTCCAAGGCATACACCAGTTTCACTAGGAAACTGAGTAGCTGTGCCTCTCTGTTTTACTGGCTAATCTACTGTGTGCTCATGAAATCTGAGTATAGTTTTGGTTGGTAAAACACTTGAAGTTAAAATGCTACCCAGTGTGTCACTTTTTTTGGTAACATGTATTTTCTTTGGCGCTTAAAAAAAGAAGAGGAGAAATCTGTTAAGTAGAATCATGTGCTGGAACAGGATGCTTTGGCATAGTGGAAGTGGCTGTGGAAAGAGGGAGTAGACAGCCTTATAGTACCGCCTGTGCTTGCTGCTAGCTCTGACCTTGAGGAAATCCTTTCGCCTCTCTCAACTTCGTTTTCATCTTTTATTATTCAGTACATTTATCGAGTGCCAGCTGTGTGCCTTCAGGCCCTGGGATTAACAAAACCGACAGCAGCTCTGCCCTCATAGAGCTTACATTTTAGTCAGCAGTCAGCCAGCAGATGCAAGTATGTAATATACTGGACCATAGTGGCAACTTGGATGAGAAAAATAAATCAGGTACAGGAATAGAGTGTGATAGGGGAAGCTATTTTATTTTAGATGTGGTGTTTGAGGAAGGCCTCTGGGAGGAGTTGAATGAAGCCAGGCGTGACCCATAGTTATTAAAATTTTTTGTCCTTCTCTATTTCTACAGTTGTATGTTTATATTCTTTGGCAACATTTATTTTATTTTTACTGTTATGTCCTTCAGTATCTAGTATATAGATATTTGTAATTTTTTCAAAATAAATCTGACCATGTCTGTATAAATAACAAGCATACTTAAATGCTTCATTCAGATTTATTAGTAATTCACTTTATTAGCACTGCATTCTGTAAGTGAGCTTGTGGATTTCAGACTTCAAGGAAGTGTGAAAGGCAGGCTTTAATTTTAAGGCTGTTCAGGTGTGGAGAGTGATTTTCGTATGTGACTGCTTAAATTTTAATTTCCAGTTAAGGGAAGGTGAGTCACACTAGTTTGGTCAAAAAACAGACAAGATAATAATTTTTCCCTTGAGGTTTGGGAACTTCCAACTCATCTCACCTTTTGTCGGATCTCCCAGTGTTCCCCCTCCACTCCTCTGTTTCAACTTCCAGTTTACCTGTATTTAATTGTAGTCACTCTTCAGTTTTACACACACACGTGCCTGTGTGCTTTTGAATCATTCCATCAACATCATTAAATTTGAACATATGCCTTCATTTTTCTTTTGCTGTTGGAATTTTTCTAGAAAGATGATAGGAAGTAAGAGTTGAAAGAATGACGATGAGATTTGAATCAGTTGGCATCCTCCTTTTGATTTTGAATCACTTCTCAATCATTAACACCGAAGTCAACAAAAATACCTTTAAGATTAAGTCTAATTTGCCCCTTCAGGAACCTGTCAGTCCTGCTCTTTCAGGTTGCCAGGGCAGAGTTGTGCAAGGCGATCCAAGCTCTCATCTACCTGGCTTGCCTTTCCACTTCCTCCCTTCTTCAGGTTTTGGGAAGAAGGAACCAGCTACATTGTGCTGCAAACTTGTCATCCCTCCCCACCCTTGCCCATCTTGGTTTAAGTAGAATTCTCTTTATTTTTGATAATCTCCCTTCCTCCCACCTCATTACCACTATTCAGATGAGAATAGGAAATTCATGGGAAAAGAATGGTTCGGATTATTACTGAGCTTTACATCTGTGAAAGGAAGCGGAGTTGGAATACTAACCATAACATTTGAGAGAATTTTCTATATGTGAGATTTTGAGCTAGATGACCTCAAAAGAATACTTGGAGTGATAGTACAAGCAAGATGCAGAAAAATCAGTATTTATCACCTTGGGGGCTTAAATTTCCATAGAATAGCATTAAAGAGGAGAGCTACCAGTGAATGGGGAGAATAGCAGTAAGAAAGAACCTTATGAGGTAGTGAGAACCTATTTGAAATTTATTGACTTAACAGAAAACAAGCATGTAAATAAAAAATAAAATTTATTGGCCCTAGATTTTGGGATGTGTGTGTAGTAGGGGAGACTCAGCTATTTACCTGCAATTGTGAAAAAAGTGAAAAAATTGTGAAAAAAGTGATATGATTGAGTAGCTTAGGGCATGTGGTATAGAGACTGTATACTCGAGTGTTTATTAATCTGGATTCTGGCATTATTATTATTATTTTTTTTATTTTTTTATTTTTATTTTTTTTTTCTGGCATTATTGATTTATATTTTCATTCAACAAATGTTTGTCACCCACTTTATGCCAGCTCCTATTATAGGCACTGGAGAAACAAGAATGATTAAAATAGATCATTCCTTCATGAAGCTTAAATTCTGGAGAGAAAGGCAGACATACATACCTATACATAAAATGTTAGATGGTAGCAGGCACCATGATAATGTGTTATAAGTGGGATATGAAATGACTGAGAAGGTGAAGTAGGGAAGAAAGGCTTAACTGGTGAGATGCCATTTGAGCAAGACTTGAAAAGGTGAAAGTAAGGAAAGAGTGTTCTAGGCCTAGAGAACAGTGCTGGGGTGGGGGGAAACATGCTTGGAATGTTTGAGGAATAATGAGGCACATGTGGCTAGAGTGGGAGAAGCATAGAAGAAATGTCAGAGGTACTGGGTCTTGCCCATTGTAAGGATCTTAGGTCTTAGGTTTTACCTCCACCGGATGGGCAACTGTTGAAGTGTTTTGAGCAAAGAAACAACACCATCTTTAAAAGGAACCTTTTGCAAGGCTTTAGAATACACTTAGAGAGGAAGACAAGAGGAAAAGAGGGAGTCTAGTTAGGGGGCTATTTTAATAATCCAGGCTGGAAATGAACTAAGGTGGTAATGATGAGGTAGGTGAATATATATTTTGATACATATTCAAAGTATCAAAATGGATCCTGAACACATTTTTGAAGGTAGAAACAATAGGATGTGCTGAAGAATAGACTGTGAGAAAAAGAGGAGTCATGTACGACTCAATTATTTTGACTGAGTAGCTTCATAGGACTTCATAGCTTCATAGGACTGTTAAGATTTACTGAGCGTTTAGATGGGTGCAGCACCTAAAATGACAGTTTATTTTGTGTTGCAACTATTATTTACAATTATATTGAGAGACAACGTGGCATAAACCTGCTTTAAATCTTTTCTCTAAGACTTACTATTTTATGGCAAACATGGCAAACAAATTCTGACCTTTGAGAATCTTAGTTTCTTGAGGTATAAGGTGAGAATAATAAACTCCCTTGTGAAGGTTAAAGGAGATGTTTTAAAATACCTCATAGAGGCTGGCACATAACACAAAGTAAATGCTGAATGAATAAATGGTAGCAAATACTTGATGTTAAATTTTTAGTCTTTTTATGTCCTTGTCTCCAGAGAAAAGCATCATCTTTAGTTGTGAACTCTTTTAAGGCTAGAGCATGTAAGTACCGTCCTGGACCAGGCAGTCTAATATTCCAGGCGTGATGGTGGCGCTAAGGGACATTTCAAAGGAGTGAATTGTTGCCTTCACTCTCAGCCTTACAACACTGATTTTTTTTTTTTTAAAGATTTTATTTATTTATTTGACAGAGATCACAAGTAGGCAAAGAGGCAGGCAGAGAGGGAGAGAGGCGAAAGCAGGCTCACCGCCGAGCAGAGAGCCCGATGCGGGGCTCGATGCTAGGAGGACCCTGAGATCATGACCTGAGCTGAAGGCAGAGGCTTTAACCCACTGAGCCACTCAGGCGCCCCAACAACACTGATTATATACTTCGAGTATATTTGCTTTCCTTATAACTCAGTGTGGGTCTGTTTTCTTGGAATTTGTGTAAATTTTTCTGAGTGTGTTTATCTTAACCTTGCATGATGTCTTGGGTAACAAATCATATACATTTACTAACCACTCTATAAAACTAATCTTTGGTTTTATTTGGGTCTTTAAAAACCATTTCCTTTGAGCTTGGAGCAGGTGAACCCCATTGTGATATGGTATAATTTTGTAAACAGGATCATTTTTCACTCTTATGTAGCCTTTCACTCTTTATAGTCTTGATAATTTTATAATCTTTAATTATATTTTAGAAAGATTGTAGAGGTTTTACTCTTTTAAAAAATATAGTACTGTTTGTCACTTTAGTTCAGTATTCCTCAGCTTCACCTCAATCTGAGAATAATCTGGGGGAACTTCTAAAAGTATTCATTCCCTGGACTCTACCTCAGACCCATTAAGTCAGAATCTTAGGATTTAGGGCTGCTGGTATTAGTATTTTTTTGAGCTCCCGGTAGTAGTTATATGCGACAGGGATTGAGAACCACTGCTTTACTTGTTTGTTTCTGATTTTACATGTATAGTTTGATGATTTTCACAAATATATTCCAGATATGGATGGCTTTTTATAGAATTTGAAATATAATTTCTATTATTCTTTCTGATGATAGCTAGCATTTTATTTTTAGCCAGTAGAATATTTTAATTTGATTCACCTCCCTCTGACTGAGAGATAATTTTGAGCTGGAATGAACTTTAGAGAAAATGAGCTGCAACTTTCTTTTGCAGGTAAAGTGAGGCTCACAGAGAGGTTGAATGACCAAGAGTAAAATAAGTTTTATACAAGTTGTCATTTAAATCTCCGGATACCTTTACATTTTTTTTAAGTCCTTTCAAATACATGATCTTACTTGGTCCTTAGAACTTTCTGAGGTAATCAGTCACATTAATGCTTATCATTTTTCTTATTTAAAACCACAGACATGGAGATTTTACTCTGTTTTACTGTTTTCTAGCTTTTTTTATTGGCTACATTTAATACTGTGTTTTGACTTTGGTGTTCTATAGTTTTATTATGCTGTATCGGGGTATAGATTTCTTTTTGTATGTGTCTTTGTTAGGCTCCTTGAAAAATCTGCAAAATTCACTGTCATTATCTCTTTAGATTTCTGCTCTATCCAGTTAGCTTTTCTTTTGGATCTTTTGATTAGGTGTACCTTAGACCTTCTTTATCTATTTATTCTTATTTATCTTCCTGTCCATTAATTTTCTCTTCAGTTGAATCTAATCTTTTAAAGCCATCCAATGAGTTTGTAATTTTGATTATTATTGAAGTTCAGTTTGGTTCCTTTTTGAATCTGCTGGATCTTTTCTTAATAGTTTCCTGCTCTGTGAAGGTATTTTCAGGTTGTTTTTTACTCCCCCCCCCTTTTTTTTTAAAGATTTTATTTATTTGTTTATTTTAGAGAGAGTATGTATGTGGGTGGGCTGGAGGGGGGCAGCAAGAGAGAGGCAGAGGGAGACAGAGAGGGAAAGGATCTCAAGCAGACCCTGTGCTGAGTGTGGAGCCAGGCATGGGACTTGATCTTAGGACCCTGAGATCATGACCTGCGCTGAAACCAAGATTCAGACACTTAACTGAGCCACCCAGGTGCCCCAAGTCTTCTTTTATTCTTTAAACCTAGTAAGTGTAATTACTTCATAGTTGGTATCTCTGTACTTCCTATATGTGAGGTCTCAGGGGTACCTTTTTTGTGATTTCTTGTTTTTGCTGGTTCTTTTTCATGATGACTTGTTTCTTTGTATGCATAGTTATCTTTGTGTGCTGCTCACTGTCTTGAAGATGTTTAAGATGAAACTGAGGTCTCAAAGGTATCATCTTCAGAAGTTCTTTGCATTTGCTTCTGGTAGGTTTGGAGGCATCCAGAACCATTTAAAAGAAATTAAACCATTTAAAGTAAATCCAGGACCATTTAAAATAAATTCATTGCTTGAATTTGGACCACCCCGCTGACGCAAATTTTGGTTGCAAATACATTTGAGGGCCATTGTACTTCACCTTAGCCTTGAAGGTATAAGCCCCTTAGGTCTTAGCTAAATGTGGGGCATATCACCTGTTAGACTTTTCACTCTGGGTGGTCCTGGTCTTTGATTTTTGCCCTTTGGGTCCTGTAAGGCTGTCCAAACTAAGGTTCAGATTTGTTCTGATTGGCTAGTACCCAAAGGGCAAAGTGGCATTTGTTCTCTTACTTCACTCAGTATTCATTTTCCCTTCAATTTTGGCCAAATAATTCCTAACTTATCAGCTTTGTCTTTTAGATGAGTGTGAAAATATTTTGTCCAGAATTTTTAGCTGTTTTTAGTAGAAGAGTTAATTCAGGACATTATTACTGGAAACGGGATTATCTTACTTTCAAAAACTGAAAAATAAGAATGGTCCAGTAATTATCTGGGGAGAAATATCATTGATAATATTTTCAAGTAAGAGATGTCCTTATTTAGCCCTAAACTTTATTTACTATCTAAGTCTACTTTTCTTTGAGTTCCAATGGTTGGAGAGGAGACTACAGCTTCTCTCCAAAATCTTGGTAATATAAGCAGAATTTAAAACAAACCCTTTTACTAATCAGTCTTTGAAAGGTGTTTGGAAGTCCAAATAATCTGGACTGATTTCCCTTTGTGAGCAGTTTATTATCTATTTGATGTCAGCCATACTTTCGGATTTATGAATGTTATTAATGGTATCTAGGTTTCAATTCTGGGCCACTAGAAATAAACATGCCCTTGGGATCTTTGGAGTTTCTTGCTTTGGTGGTCCATTTCACAAAACAGTCTGTTGCCTATCATAATGTGGCTATGGCAAGTATGGGCCTTAACTCCATCATTTCCAGTATAATTTTTCTGGGCCTCATCTTTGTAAATTGTGAATTCTTTTCTTTTTTTTAAAAGATTTTATTTATTTATTTAACACAGAGAGGTCGAGATCACAAGTAGGCAGAGAGGCAGGCAGAGAGAGAGGAGGAAGCAGGCTTCCCGCTGAGCAGAGAGCCCAATGCGGGGCTTGATCCCAGGACCCTGGGATCATGACCTGAGCCGAAGGCAGAGGCTTTAGCCCACTGAGCCACCCAGGCACCCCTAAATTGTGAATTCTAATATACCCACCAAACAAGACTAGTTGTAATTTTGAAGTGATTAAGTATGCAAAGTATGTGACCCATAATAGATGTCTAATAAATGACTTGCTCTTGCTGGTTGAGATTTCTATGGAGAGAATGCTTTCAACTGTATTATTTATTTAAATTAAATTTTAGAAGCCAAGATCTGGTTTAAGTGATCCATTTGGCATATAGTGGCTCCTTACGTTATCTTTGCCCTGTTAGTAGTGGTTTAAGGACAATAAATTGACAATATTGGAAGTAAGGAGCAGGCCAGAGATGTGTAGTGATAGGTGGTAATAACTTGTAAGCACTGAGGACCAGATATAGGAATAGAGGAAACTTTGGAATTCAGAAGAGAAACCTGAGGCAAGAGAGAAGCTGGGGAAGAAGGTAGAAGAAAAGAAGAGAGAGAGGGGGGAGCAGGGGGTGGGGTGAGCAGACAGGAGGGAGAAACTGCACACATGAACTTGTTCTTAGTTCCTAGAGCATGTATTGTCTGTAGTCTTCATTTTGACACTTGCAGAATTCTAGAGCTGACGAGGGAAAGACACACACAACACACACACACCCCGCCAATCTCTACTTTCAATTTTCTGTTCCCTTCATTAGGCTAAGAATATTTTACTTCCTGAGGGACCTTAGAACCTAAGTAGTCTCATCCTTTGTTTTATCAGTGAGGGCCACTGGAGTGAGTTGTCTTAGATCACTCTGTGAGTTGGTGGAGATTTAGTTTAGAACCCAGGAGTCCTACTTCCCTGGCCTAGGCATTGTTCTCCATACCACATCATCTCCTTTTATGGTCCCTCACTCTGTGTAGCTGCTTCTGATTTGAAGTAGCCAAGTGAATTATAATATTTAGATGATTAATTAATAATGTAACTATCATAGTGTAAATTCTTCTCACATATTTCAAACTTTTCTTCAAGCACAACAACCTAGTGAAATGAGTATATTTTAAGGGGTTCAGGAAAGTCTTCAACAATTTGTGTAACTCAAGAATGTTAAACATGTGTCACTCTAGTTTCTTTTAATAATTTTATTTTTGTATAGGGAATACTGATATAAAATGTTTATTTCTTTAAAAAACTTAGCAAATTTGGATCTTTTTCAGCTTGTTCTGATGGTAGCCTAATTAAGTTCTGTGTGTGTGTGTGTGTGTGTGTGTGTATTTTTTAAACTATATTTATTGTGTATTGACCATATATCCCTTTTGTGTAGTGCTTTGGATTTTAGGTCATTCTCTGCCTTACATATGCTGTTCGAACAGAATAACATGTCAACCATGTATTTGCTATTATGCATTAAGGTATTTGAAGAAATAAAATCACTTTCTTTGGCAGACGTAATGCTGTTTAACTCTTATTAAAAGTACCTTATCTGAACAAGATGATGGAATATTATAAATGATTGATATGTAAGAAGGAAAATTTATTGTAGAGTTGACTAGAAGCAGTATGGCACAAGGAAAAATGAGTTTTTTTGTTTGTTTGTTTTAGGTAAGATTGAGAGAAAAGTAAGGGAGTAGAAGCCCTGGAATTAGGGGGAGCTTTGGGAAATAATGAATAGGGCGTGGGTGGATAGGTATTTTGGGTGTGGCAAATAGGTTCTTGGGATAACTGCACTATAGAGATCCAAGGAAAGGGCCAAGGGAGTGTCAGACATAGATTCCATTAGCACTCATTTACATGGGACAGAAATTGGATCCAATACCAGCATATCTAGTTAGGAAAAATAAACAAGATGTCAGATTCCATAAGGGTGATACCAATTTCATTTGATGGAAAATTGCAGCCCAGTCTGAGACTTGTTCTCATTTTTTTTTTTATTTGTTTGTATTTCCTAAATGAGAAGATTAAGCAGTCAGTAAAGGAGCCAAATTATATGCATAACCAAAACCTGCTCCTGAGGAATGTGGGTTTATATAAAGCTAAAAGGGAACAAGGAGGAGCCTGGAGATCTGGGTCAGTACACTTACTGAAACTTTAAAGAGTAGTTAGCTGGGGAAGATGGTACCATGGTTCCAGTACTTGAACCCAGTACTTTATCTTGTTTCCTTTCCTCCTTTACCTTCCAAAAATAATAATAGTTTTGTTGTTATTGTTGTTGTTGAGCTCTTACCATGTGCTGGGTACATGCAGAGCACTTTATATGTGTAATCTATTTTAATCTTTGCAAAGCTCTTTGTGGTAGGTATTATTGCTTATCCCTTAATTCATAGATGAAAGAGAATAAATAATTTCCCATAAGAAAAGTTTGAGTGATGGGCCTGGGCATGGCAAATGGAAGGAAATATTTTGACATTTTTCTTTTTCTTTAATGCTTTTGAGTTAATGTATAGGGTTGGGATATTTTCCCTTTCTTGTCTGCCTGGTGAATTTCTGATCCTCTTCCAAGATTCAGTTTACCTTCTTTGGGAAACCTCTCTGACCTCTAGATAGTGAAGCTTCATGCTCCCCTAAAAGTTTGTATGTATAAGATGGAAACACCATCCTGACCAGTTGTTGGGCAGTTAATCTGGTTGAAATGATACCAGCTCATTTAAGTTAAAAATATATAAACACACATACACTTTGCCACTGCTAGACCAAGCCCACCTGCCCTTCACTTTTTTTTTTTTTTTTTAAGAATGCTGAGTGGAGTTGTGTGTTGTCTTTCTTGAATAAGCTACAGTTAGAACGCATTGCTTGTGATTTCTGGTTTTGGTTTTCCTCGAGTAAAGTATACAATGCAGAATCATGGTTTTTTTATGACTTTTCCCTATTCTTTTACAGTTGTTTCACTCACATTTAATTTGACAGCAGTATTTTTCATAGGTCTCCTTGTTGTCTTGTCTTCCCAAAGCATTCACCTTAGTCTTTCTTTTTCATACCTGTATTTTATTGGTTTATGTAATGTTTAATTGAATTATCTAATCAAAGCAACAGTGCAACTGACATAAACAGGTTTGGGAGGAAACCAGTTTGGCTCTTACTTACAACTGGACTGAGATAACCGCAGTGGATGGTGAACTGTAAAGAAGAACATACTCCAGCTGTGAATATTTAATGTGCCCTGGGCGTTGGGCAGTGTTTTTACAAAGGGACTGAAGAATACTGGTTAATCCAGAGGTTTGGTTAAGAGAGGATTAGTGGTGAGACCTTCTGTGTCTCAGTTATACCGCCTATCTCATTCAAACTTTGCGTATTTGTTTCCTCACTAGGTTCTGAGTCACTTAAGGGCGTTTTTATTTCCCTAAGATCCAGCAGTTACTGGCAATAGTAGCTGCTTAATAAATGGTTCTTAAATAAATGAATCCTATTTTAGGCTACATTGTTAGTGAATATGTATTAAATATATGTGTTCGAATACGTATGTCATGTCTCTTAGCCAAAGTTTGGCCATGAGGGCAGGTCCTGTGTCTGAGACATCTTTGATATTTACAGTGACTGTCACACATTGCATGAGTGTACAATATATGGTGGTATGCAGGGGAGCAGTGTATCTGTCCCTCTTGCTGCTAGCCTTAAGACATCCCCTGGGAAGAGCCTTTGAGAGCAAGTAGTGTCTGTGTTCGATTGTGTAGAGCATTGCTTGGGCCCTGCCAAGTCATTCTGACAGAGCTCATTTTAGGGATGCCACTGGCTTCTTCATTGCAGCTTGATGTTAGCAGCAGCAAATGGTGCTTGGGTTTTGGTAGTTGTAAGTGTAGGTTTGTTTTCTTCTCTGTTGGTGTGTTAAACACTGACTGCCAGAAAATGTCTTTGGCATCATGTCCCGAAAAGTCTTTACAACCAGCAGGGTCAGATAACATTTTTTGTTCTTTTCTAAAACCCACGCCTTCAAATTTTATACATATTCCTTATTCTTCTAAATAGAAAATGAATATTTTTTTCTGTGAAGGTAAATCTGGCTTTAAATAAACTATCCAGTTTTCATTACTTTGTATTCTCCCTTTCCAATTTTGTTTACAGTTGTATTACTAATATATTTTGATCTTAAACCTTTTTGAACTCTATTATTTTTAATAAAACAGGAATGCCCCAGTTTTCCAGAATTTAGAATTAAAATTCTGACTTTTTTATCCCAAAGCCTGCTTCTTCTCATCAAAAATTAGTTTTGTTTCCCAGATCCTTATAGCTAGTCCAGTAAGTGATATTGAGCACAAAAAGGCTAGTGTATGGAAATACCAAAGTTGCCAAAGCCTCATAGAAAATATGTTGTGGATGAACAGTGGAAAACAAGCAGATATAGTTCTAGGTCACATGGAACTTATAATCAAGTAATAATTCTTAACTTTAGATAGACCTGAGTCCATTATGCCAGTGGTGGTATCCACTGTGGCAGTGCTTTTAGCTTTTCCCACTTAAAAACCAACCAAACCAATACCGACAACACAAGAAACCCCTTTCTCAGTTCTCTTATCCGTTGGTACTGTCATCCTATTTGTTCTCTTTCATTTCATTGTTAATTTCTCTGTATGGACTGCATTTAGTATCTTTGGTTTTCTACTAGTCTCATTTTCTTCCCTCTCAGTTTCTTTGTTCTCTTTCTCTCTTTTGGGTTACTTATTTCCCCATTCAGATACTTGTTTGCCAGATTAGATTGTTTTGTTTTTTCTTTCCAGCAGTTTCTCTATGATTTGAATCTTCTCACCCTAGTTGATTCTTTTTTTTTTTTTTTAAGACTTTATTTATTTATTTGAGAGAGAGAGACAGAGTGAGACAGCATGAGAGGGGAGGTCAGAGGGGGAAGTAGACTCCCCATGGAGCTGGGAGCCTGATGTGGGACTCGATCCCAGGACTCCGGAATCATGACCTGAGCCGAAGGCAGTCGCCCAACCAACTGAGCCACCCAGGCGCCCAGTTGATTCTTTTTATATATAGATAGATGCCTTTTAAAATTACATCTCTAGGTAGTGCTGACATTTTTCTAATTACAATTCTGTATGTCTAATTTCTTGCTGATGTCACCTGGATAACCTGCTATAACTTGAAACTCACTCAGCCTTTTTTTTTTTTTTTTTAAGATTTTATTTATTTATTTGACAGACAGAGATCACAAGTAGGCAGAGAGGCAGGCAGAGAGAGAGGAGGAATCAGGCTCTCCGCTGAGCAGAGAGCCCGATGTGGGGTTCGATCCCAGGACCCTGAGATCGTGACCTGAGCTGAAGGCAGAGGCTTTAACCCACTGAGCCACCCAGACACCCTCACTCAGCCTTTCTAAAATCCTTCTTCCAAACCAAGTTGCCTCTCCTCCCCTTACCCAGCGCCTAATTTACCCTTTCTAGAAGTCTAGATTTAGCTTTGAGTCAGTGTTTCACTCTCATCCTCATTCCCAGCCATGCATTTGGTTTTTGTAAACTACTTAATATCTTACATTCATTTTTAATCATTTAATTTTTAATACTGTTGTTAACTTGGTTCAGATCCTCATCATCTCATATCTGGGTGACTGCAGTAGGGGCCTTCTTAATTTTTTACCTCTGGTCTCTCCCTTGGCCAAGGTATTATACACAGTATTGCCTCTTAAGCTTCTGAAAATAATGATTTGTTCAAGATATATTTTTTTTTCTTTTTGCCTGTGGTAGGTTTCAAATCTCTTCCATGATTAGACTATTATATTTTCTACCTATTAGAGTACTCTTTCTAAACCAACATAGTTTAATCTTGCTTTGCACGTAAGTCATGTTTACTTTTTTTATCATTGCTCAGAAAGTTTTCGTCATTCTGAAATAATCTTCCACCACCTCATAATTTGTATTATTCTTTCAGATTTACATAGTTTTTATTCAAATTAAGCTTAAGTCCAATTTTCTTTTTTTTTTCCTCTTTTTTTGTTTTTTAAGATTTTATTTATTTAGTTGTTAGAGAGAGCGCGAGCACAGGCAGACAGAGAGGCAGGCAGAGGCAGAGGGAGAAGCAGGCTCCCTGCCGAGCAAGGAGCCCGATGTGGGACTCGATCCCAGGACGCTGGGATCATGACCTGAGCCGAAGGCAGCTGCTTAACCAGCTGAGCCACCCAGGCGTCCCAAGTCCCATTTTCAACATGAAGAGATTTTGGTTTAGGCTTTGATTGTTACTTTTTTAGTACTTGCTTTTGTCATTTAACACTTAGGGTGTTCTGTCTTTTACTGTTTACTTGCTTTTTATGAATCTGTTCAGTTAATTTACAAATATTTATTGGACATCTACTACATGCAAGTGACTGTTCTAGGCTTTGGGGATATAGCAGTCAATAGCATAGACAGTCTCTGTCTTGGAACTTTAGCAACTTCCTCTGTACCTTATTGCTTTTAAAATTCTAACACCTATCATAGTATGTGTTAACATTATGTGTTAATAACGATAATATTAAAATTGAGTTCAAATTTGCAAGAAGGATCCCCTGACTAATAATACAGAAAAAAATCCTGTCTTGCTGCTGACCAAAAAACACTGATAATTATAGAGAAAGGGATAATTATTCTGGAGGGTGAGGATATCATTTGGCAGGTGGCTATTGTCTTGAATTCAATGATAAATTAAAAAAAAATTAGCTGAAGTAATACTGCCTTGGCAGATATTAATTCAACTGTATACCATTAGTCTCCCATGCAAATAAACAGAATGCAAATAAATAGCAATTTAAAACAATACTCATTGTCTTGGGATCAGGACTTACTCAGTTTTGTTTTCCACATACCATCTTCAGTTCCATATAGTCCCAGGATGTTAAACTCTTTCCCTATATAGTTGAGGAAACTGAGGGTCAGAAAAGTTAAGTAACTTTAATAGGATCACACAGATTATGAGAGAACCAGGAGTAGGAATTTCCCAAATCCCATATCAAAGAACATTGAATATTTATACAATACAGTTCAGTAATTGATGTGTACGGTTCTGGTCCTGAGTTACCAAGAAAAATTATGTCCCCTGCCTTTTTTTTCAAAATGAAAGCAGAAACTTAGTGATCTTTAAAATTCAGTATACATCAAAGCTTAAATGATTTATCTCAGTTATTTCTTATATGTGTTTAATGAGTCTTTCCTATTTTCCCTGCTTTGTGTTCTCTTGTTCACTTGTTTGAATAAAAATGATTACCTTGATATTTTGACCTAATTTTTTATTTAAAAAAATATTTGTTAATCAGGAGACGAGTGTTTTATGATGTTTAAAAATCAGGTAGTTACTAATAAAAACTTGTTCTAACAAAGCTTGACTTTCCTAGTTAAGAAATCTCTATTGATTTTTTTTAAAGATTTTTTTATGTATTTATTTGAGAGACAGAGATCACAAGTAGGCAGAGAGATTGAGGAGGAAGCAGGCTGTCCGCAGAGCGGAGAGCCCGATGCGGGGCTCAATCCCACGACCCTGGGATCATGACCCAAGCCGAAGGCAGCAGCTTTAACCCACTGAGCCACCCAGGCGCCCCTCTCTATTGATTTTTTTAATTAACATATAATGTTATCTATATATGTTATATATATATATATATGTTGCTGCAGCTGAGGTGGAAGAGGTTGCTGCCTGTATACATAACATATATATTAATATAACGTATATATGTTATATATACATAATGTTATATATACAACATATAACATACGTTATATATATATATGTGTGTGTATATATATATATGTATAATAACATATAATGTCTTATTTGCCCCAGGGGTACAGGTCTATGAATCATCAGGCTTTCACATTTCACTACACTCACCATAGCACATACCCTCTCCAGTGTCCATAACCCAGCCACCCTATCTCTACCCCCGCACCCCCCAACAACCCTTACTTTGTTTTGTGAGATTAAGAGTTTCTTATGGTTTGTCTCCCTCCCGATCCATCTTGTTTCATTTTTCCCTTCCCTACCCCCCACAACCCCTGCCTGCCTCTGAAATTCCTCATACCAGAGAGATTATATGATATCTTTCTCTGATTGACTAAATTCGCTCAGCATAATACCCTCTAGTTCCATCTGTGTTGTTGTAAATGGCAAGATTTCATTTCTTTTGATAGCTACATAGTATCCCATTGTATATATATACCACATCTTCTTTATCCGTTCATCTATTGGTGGACATCTGGGTTCTTTCCATAGTTTGGCTATTGTGGACATTGCTGCTATAAACTTTCGGGTGCATGTGCCCCTTCGGATCACTACATTTGTATCTTTAGGGTAAATATCCAGTAGTGTGATTGCTGGGTCGTAGGGTAGCTCTATTTTCACCTTTTTGAGCAACCTCTCTACTGTTTTCCAGAGTGACTGCACCAGCTTACATTTCCACCCCATCTTCGCCAACACCTGTCATTTCTTGACTGGTTAATTTTAGCCATTCTGACTGGCGTGAGGTAGTATCTCACTGTGGTTTTGATTTGTATTTCCCCGATGCCGAGTGATGTGGAGCAACTTTTCACGTGTCTGTTGGCCATCTGGATGTCTTCTTTGCAGAAATGTCTGTTCATGCCTTCTGCCCATTTCTTGATTGGATTATTTGTTCTTTGGGTATTGAGTTTGATAAGTTCTTTATAGATTTTAGATACTAACTCTTTATCTGATATGTCATTTGCAAATATCTTCTCCCTGTCAGTTGTCCTTTGGTTTAGTTGACTGTTTCCTTTGCTGTGCAAAAGCTTTTGATCTTGATGAAGTCCCAACAGTTCATTTTTGCCCTTGCTTCCCTTGCCTTGGGTGATGTTTCTAGGAATAAGTTGCTGCAGCTGAGGTCAAAGAGGTTGCTGCCTGTGTTCTCTTTAAGGATTTTGATGGATTCCTATCTCACATAGAGGTTGTTCATCCATTTGGAGTCTATTTTTGTGTGTGGTGTAAGGAAATGGTCCGGTTTCATTTTTCTGCATGTGGCTGGCCAATTTTCCCAACACCATTTGTTGAAGAGACTGTCATTCTTCCATTGGATATTCTTTCCTGCTCTGTCGAAGATTAGTTGACCATAGAGTTGAGGGTCTATTTTTGGGCTCTGTAGTCTGTTCCATTGATCTATATGTCTGTTTTTGTGCCAGTACCATATTGTCTTGATGATGACAGCTTTCTCATAGAGCTTGAAATCTGGAATTGTGATGCTGCCAACTTGGGTTTTCCTTTTTAACATTCCTCTGGCTATTCAGGGTCTTTTCTGGTTCCATATAAATTTTAGGATTATTTGTTCCATTTCTTTGAAAAAAGTTGATCATATTTTGATAGGGATTCCATTAAACATGTAGATTGCTCTAGGTAGCATAGACATTTTCACAGTATTTGTTCTTCCAATCCATGAGCATTTCTTTGTGTTTTCCTCAGTTTCTTTCATGAGTACATTATAGTTTTCTGAGTACAGAATCTTTGCCTCTTTGGTTAGGTTTATTCCTACATATATTATGGCTTTGGGTGTAATTGTAAATGGGATCGACTCCTTAATTTCTCTTTCTTCTGTCTTGCTGTTGGTATATAGAAATTCAACTGATTTCTGTGCATTGATTTTATACTTGACTCCTTACTGAATTCCTGTATGTGTTCTAGAAGTTTTAGAGTGGAGTCTTTTGGTTTTCCACATAAAGTATCATATTATCTGCAAAGAGTGAGAGTTTGACTTCTTCTTTGCCTATTTGGATGCCTTTAATTTCTTTTTGTTGTCTGATTGCTGAGGTTAGGACTTCTAGTACTATGTTGAATAGCAGTGGTGATAGCGGATATCCCTGCTGTGTTCCTGACCTTAGGGGAAAAGCTCTCAGTTTTTCCCCATTGAGAATGATATTTGCAGTGGGTTTTTCGTAGATGGCTTTGATGATATTGAGGTATGTACCCTCTATCCCTGTACTTTGTAGAGTTTTGATCAAGAAAGGATGCTGTACTTTGTCAAATGCTTTTTCAGCATCTGTTGAGAGTATCATATGGTTCTTGTTCTTTCTTTTATTAATGTATTGTATCACATTAATTGATTTGCAGTTGTTGAACCAACCTTGCCACCGAGGAATAAATCCCACTTGGTTGTGGTGAATAATCCTTTTAATGTACTGTTGGATCCTATTGGATAGTATTTTGGTGAGAATTTTTGCATCTGTGTTCATTAGGGATATTGGTCTGTAATTCTCCTTTTTGATGGGAGGGGTCTTTGTCTGGTTTTGGGATCAAGGTGATGCTGGCCTCATAATATGAGTTTGGAAGTTTGCTTTCCATTTCCATTTTTTGGAACAGTTTCAGGAGAATAGGTATTAATTCTTCATTAAATGTTTTGTAGAATTCTCCTTTGAAGCCATCTAGGCTTGAGCTCTTGTTTGTTGGGAGATTTTTGATGACTGCTTCAATCTCCTTACTGGTTATGGGTCTGTTAAGGTCTGTTTTTTCCTGGTTGTTTTGTTTATACGTCTCTAGGAATGCATCCGTTTCTTCCAGATTGTCAAGTTTGCTGGCATATAGTTGCTTATAATATGTTCTTATAATTGTTTGTATTTCTTTGGTATTGGTTGTAATCTCTTCTTTTTCATTCATGATTTTATAATTTGGGTCCTTTCTCTTTTCTTTTGATACGTCTGGCCAAGGGTTTATCAATCTTATTAATTCCTGCAAAGAACCAGGTCCTAGTTTCTTTGATTTGTTCTATTGTTCTTTTGGTTTCTATTTCATTGATTTCTGTTCTGATCTTCATTACTTCTCTTCTGCTGAGGGTCTTAGGCTTTATTTGTTGTTCTTTCTCCAGCTCCTTTGGGTGTAGGGTTAGACCTTGAATTCTTCCCTTGTGGTCCAGTAGTTGTTTGTCTCTCTTTTCTCAACTTATTTATTCTCCGTCATGTGGTCTTCTATATTACTAATTCTCTTTTCTACCTCATTTATCCTAGTAATAAGAGCCTCCATTTTTTATTGCACCTCATTAATAGCTTTTTTGATTCCAACTTGGTTAGGTTTTAGTTCTTTTGTTTCTCCAGAAAGGGATTCTCTAATATCTTCCATTCTTTTTTTGAGCTCAGCTAGCAACTTGATAATCAGCATTCTGAACTTTAGTTCTGACATATTAATAATGTCCATATTGATTAGGTCCCTAGCTGTCAGTACTGCCTTTTGTTCTTTTTTTTTTTTTTTGTGGTGAGTTTTTTCACCTTGTCATTTTATCCAGATAAGAATAGATGAGTGAGAGAACAGAATACTAAAAGGGTGGCAAAGACCCCAGAAAAATATATGCTAACCAAATCAGAAAAGACCCAAAACTATGGGAAGAAGCAAGGGAGAAAAGAAGATAAATAGAACAGAGCCACACACTTGATTTTGGGTGTATTCTGGTCTCTTAGAAGAAACTGCCTCCCAAAATTTTAAATAAAGAAAAACTTACACATATACAAAAATAAGGGTAAACACGATGAAGGGATGGAATATGACTGTAAAGATGAAAATTAAAAAAGATTCTAAAAAAGGAATTGATAAGTTGGTTGGGAAAAAAAAAAGAAAATGTGATCAGGCTGGAGACTAGAACAAAGGCATTTGCTAGATTTAAGGTATATTTTGATCTATTAGAAGAAATTGTATCCCAAAATTTTAAAGGAAAAAAAGTATATATATACAAAAAATAAAGTTAAATACGATGAATCGATAAAATATGATTATAACAATGAAAATTTAAAAAGTTTTTATAGGTATTGATAAGATAGAATAGTTAAAAATGTTAAAATAAGAAAGATGAAAAGTTAAAAAAATAGAATAAGAAAAAAATAAAATAAATTTAACTTTGAAAGACTAAAGGATCATGGGAAAAAAGCCATGAATTCTAGGTGTTGCTTTCCTCTAGCTCTGGAGTTCTCCAGTTCTCTTTGGTTGGTAATCTTGGCTGGATGTTCTTACTGATCTTCTGGGGTAGGGGCCTGTTGCAGTGATTCTAAATGTTTTTGCCCAAGGCAGAATTGCACTGCCCTTGCCAGGGGCCAGGCTAAGCAATATGTGTTCTCAGAGCTTTTGTTCCCTGAACACTTTCTGTACAGCTTTGGAGAACAGGAATGAAGATGGCAGCCTCTGGCCCGTAGGAGCTGAGAGCTAGGGGTCCCCATCCTCAGTGCGCTCTCAGTGAAAAGCAGTCAATCCTCCCGTCTCCTTGTCTCTGTCTGCACTCTGTGATCACCTGGCTTGTGACCAAGGTTTCTGTCTCTGGCGCATGGTCCTGTTTGGAGTCTCTAAACCCAGCAGATTCCTGCAGCAGGCTCCTGTGCTGCTACTCCTGAAGGAGGAAGGAGGAAGGAGCTCAGATCTGCCACTTGTGGGGTCCCTGCTTGAAGAGCATTGGCCCGATTTTGCCTCAGATCATGATTTAAGGGAACCCTGAGCTGAGAGCACACTACTCGGCTCTGGTATCTGTAGCCGGCTTTCCTGCTCCAATACCTGGGAGCTCTGCCACACTCAGACACCCTCGGGCTTTCTGTGACCCCGTGGGACCTGAGACCACACATTCCCTGTGAGAGCTCCACCCCCCACTTTGCCTCTGGAGCAATGTCCCTCCGTGAACAGACTTCTAAAATTTCCTATTTTGTGCTCTGCTGCTCTCTCACTTGCTTGTAGCTGGTTCCTCCTCCCGCTGTCTATCTTCCCGTCCTTTTGGATTCACTTCTCCACGGCCCTACCTTCCAGAAAGTGGTCGATTTTCTGTTCCTAGAATTGCTGCTCTTCTCTTCTGTCTCCTGTTGAGTTTGTAGGTGTTCAGAATGGTTTTATAACTGTCTAGCTGAACTCCTGGGACCTGATGATATTTCAGTCACCTACTCCTCCGCCATCTTGCTTCCTCTCCTCTCTATTGATTTTTTAAAAATGTTTTTATAGGGGCACCTGGGTGGCTTAGTCAGTTGGTTAAGCGGCTGCCTTTGGCTCAGGTCAGGATCTCAGGGTCCTGGGATCAGCCCCACATCCTGCTCCCTGCTCAGTGGGGTGTCTGCTTCTCCCTCTGCCCCTCCCCCCTGCATGCATTTGAGCTCTCTCTATTTCAAATTTAAAAAACTTTAAAATGTTTTAAAAAATCTTTAAAATGTTTTTATAAAAGTTTGCTATAACATGAATTAGAGAAGAGATTTAGAGCATGAATCACTGACTAGAAACCACCAGTTTTCTACAAAAAAAGAAAGTTTTAAACCTTATTTAGAATTCAGAGTTAAACTTAGACTTTATTTTTAGAAACTGTCTAAATTTTACATTTAGCAGTGTTAAGGAAAACCAGAGCCGGACAGTGGTTAGGGTAGTATAAGCAGATTTTAATCAGGGACTATTGCAGTAGGGGGAAAGAGACCTAATTATAGAACTGGGCTCAATTCTGAATACAGCAAGAAAAATTAGGAGTTTATAGCCAAGGGGTGGGGGCTTAGTGGATGTACGTTATGAAGAGGAAACATCACGGGTAAGGGGATTTTAGCTAAACTGACTTGGACAGGATTCTTGCTGAAGGCAGGCCAGGGTGACCAGATGTCTCCTGGGGATTGAAGGGGTAAGGAATTTAACCAGATGTTCAGGGTGATGAGATATTGAAGGTGAGGGATTCTTGCCAAACTGTAAAACTAGAGGATGTGAAGGTAGACATGGAAGTCTAAAGATCTGGCTTAGTTAAGCACCCGACTCAGAGCCTGACTGAAGTTTGGTGGAGTAGAGAATCTTTGTCAGAAGAAATTATATCTTTAAAATAAGAATTGGTGGGGGCGCCTGGGTGGCTCAGTTGTTTAAGTACCTGCCTTAGGCTCAGATCATGATCTCAGGGTCCTGGGATTGAGTCCGGCATCTGGCTCCCTACTCAATGGGAGTCTGCTCCTCCGTCTTCTTCTGCCCCTCCACCTTGCTTGTGCAGGCACCCAAGCTCTCTCTCAAATACATTAAATCTTCAAAAGAAAAAAAAAGAACAGGTGTATATATAAAACATAAGATATTCAGAAAGATAAAGGGCAGAAAGTACCCCTTCCTCTCACCAGTCCTTCTCACAAACCAACTGTTTGGAGGTAAATTCTAACAATTTAGTGTGTATCCCTCCAAAATTTTATGTATATACACACGTAAATACATACACATGGGTTTTTTATTGAACTTGTATTGATCTTGGCAATAATTGTTTATTGCCTCCCATTTAATCTACTTATCTATTTTAATCTCCATTCTTGTAATCTTTCCATTTTTCCTTATCTTTGTAAAATATTTTTTCGTACATGTGTTCTTTATTTACAAAAATCAAATTGTGTCATTTTTTTCTCTTTTTAAAAAAGATTCATATGTGATACTTTGTGTACATTAACCCCATTACTTTGAACTGTTTGAGAATTTCTTAAACACAGTAATGGTTGGATATGCATAAACCTAATTTAGCTAAGTTGCCAAGTTTTTTTTTTGAGAATGACTGCTCGTGTCTACATTTACACCAGCAGTGCATTATCACGTATCATCTAGAATTCTACTTCATGCTAGTCTACTTGCAAGTTATAAGTTTGCTATAACATGAATTAGATATAAAGTTATATCTTCTATTTTTATTAACTTGAGTTTTTCTGCTTATCACTGAGATCAAACATCTCTTTCTAAGCTTGTTAGCCTTTTGGGTTTCCTCTTTTCTAAATTGCTTATTCATATCCTTTATGAGAGCATGGAATATCTATTTATTAAGATCATCTTTTGTCTATATTTACAAGTAGAATCAGTTTTTCTTTTCTGTAATTTATTTTTGCTAGTTTTTTAGGTTAATGTTACAGTATTAGCAGAAAACAGAATGATAGTTTTATTTGTTAAAGCTAAATAAATATAATACTTGTAAAGTAGGTTAAGGTGAAGTTATTGGGATTTATATTTATATTAGGAATATTACTTTATAAGATAGAAGACATTGTTTTATGTAATGGATTTAATATTAAAAAGACATTTTCTGGACCTTACCGTTACAAATTAATAAAAATAATATACACACACACATAGAGGTATCTACATATGTATCTATAGACACACACATACTTGTAGCTACTTTAATTGGTTTGGGATGTTATGGGTTTGTGTGTTTGAAAATCAAGATTACTAAATATGTTTTTAGTCTGGAAGCTCCAGTCCTGTCTTGCCTGCTGCCTACAGGGAGTGCCCACCTTAATAGTAAATCAACAACAATTAAACTTATATTTCAGTCTTACCCTCCTTCACTATAAGCTCTTTGGATTTAACCCTGAAGCATCTGTGTTTTGTCTTCAGATCTCTGTTAGTATACACATTTATGTTTTAAATATGATTGGTTTGTACATAATTAACTCTTTTGTGTCTTTTTTGTGTGACAATGAAATGAATTAAAAAACCACTCATTTAGAAAAATATAACATAGGAAGAGATCAGTAAACGATAGCTTTCATTAATGTCATGTATTTTCATATATGCATAGTTATAGTCCCTGCACTTTCAGTAATTATGTAACCAAAACAGATGTCATTTTTGCTTATCTTTCTGTCTCTGCATACAGCAAAGTTCACAAGAAAATTCAGGAAACCGTTCACCTTGGTTAACCCTAGGTAATGGAATCAGGTAAAGGAATGGATCAGCTGGTATTTCCTTTATATATTTATATAAAATTAGAATTTTTTCCATTTAATGGTATTTGTTAATGAGGAAGAAAAATTTTTTTAAAACAATCAAAATATAGCTTTTTGAACTACTCTCTTAGTGAGTATTTGGATGGTTCTGTTACAGGACGATAGTCAACATATGGCAAACTAGTCAATATTAATATCTTAAAAGAAATATTTATTAAAGCAATGAAAGGTACTCTTTTTTTTTTTAGCTATGAGTGTTTAAAAATCAATAACAACACCCAGTGCTAGGCAAGCTGTGTTAAATTTTACTCTCATACATTGTTGTTGGTATTATCAATTGGTCAGTATCTATCAGGAAACAGACTTTGACCTGATAATTCAGTTTATTGCAGTCTTTCCCAGAGAAATAAATAATTCCCTTAAAAGTCTATATGAATGAAGGGCAGCCTACTGAATGGGAGAAGATATTTGCAAATGACATATCCAATAAAAGATTAGTGTCCAAGATATATAAAGAACTGATACAACTCAATACTCAAAAAACAAATAATCCAATTTATTATTATTTTTAAAGGTTTTATTTGTTAATTTGACAGAGACACAGTGAGAGATGGAACACAAGCAGGGGAGTGGGAGAGGGACAAGCAGGCCTTCCACCAAACAGGGACCCCTGACGTGTGGCTCGATCTCAGGACCCTGGGGTCATGACCTGAGCTGAAGGCAGACCTGTGATGACTGAGCCACCCAGGTGCCCCACAAATTATCCAATTTTAAAAATGGGCAGAAGACATGAATTGACATTTCTCCAAAGAAGATGTACAGGTTGCCAACAGACACATGAAAAGGTGCTCAACATCACTCATTGTCAGGGAAATGTAAATGAAAACCACATTGAGATATCACCTCATACCTGTCAGAATGGCTAAAATCAAAAACACAAGAAAAAACCAATGTTGGCAAGGATGTGGAGAAAAAGGAACCCTCATGCCTTGCTAGTGGAAATGCAAATGGGTGCAGCCACTGTGGAAAACAGTGTGGATGTTCTCAGAAAGTTAAAGATAGAACTAGCGTATGAGTATTTACCCTAAAGATACAAATGTAGTGATCCGAAGGGGCACGTGCACCCGAATGTTTATAGCAGCAGTGTCCACTATAGCCAAGTTATGGAAAGAACCTAGATGTCCATCAACAGATGAATGGATAAAGAAGATGTGGTATATATATACAATGGAATACTATGCAGCCATCAAAAGAAATGAAATCTTGCCATTTGTGACGACATGGATGGAACTAGAGGGTATTATGCTTAGCGAAATAAGTCAATCAGAGAAAGACAACTATCATATGATCTCCCTGATATGAGGAAGTGGAGATGCAATGGGGGTGGGGGTTAAGGGGGTAGGAAAAGAATAAATGAAACAAGATGGGATCAGGAGGGAGACAAACCAAAAGAGACTTTTAATGTCATAAAACAAACTGAGGGGGGTGGGGGGGAGGGGTGTTGGGAGAGGGTGGTGGGGTTACATTATATGTTTAAATAAAAAAAAAAATGAACTACCCTATGATTCAATAATCACACTATTAGGTATTTACCCCCCCAAAATACAAAAACAGTAATTCAGAGTGATACATGCATGCTTATATTTATTGCTGCATTATTTACTGTAGTCAAATTATGAAAGCAACCTAAGTGTACATCAATAGATGAATGGATAAAGAAGACATGGTATATATATATATATGTGTGTGTGTGTGTGTGTATGTACACACACACATACATACATACAGTGGGCTATTATTCAGCCATAAAAAATGAAATCTGCAACAACATAGATGGGTCTAGAGTACAATGCTAAGTGAAGTCAGTCAGAGAAAGACAAATACCATATGATTTCACTCATATGTGGAATTTAAGAAGCAAAATAAAATGAGCAAAGGAAAAAAAAAAAAACCAAGAAACTGACTCTTAATTTTAGAGAACAGACTGATGGTTATCAGAAGGAAGGTGTGTGAAGGTGGGTGAAATAGGTAATGGGGATTAAAGAGTACACTTATCATGAGAAGCACTGAATAATGTGTAGAACTGTTGAATCACTATATTGTACACCTGAAACTAATATAATGCTGTATGTTAACTATGCTGGAATTAAAATGAAAAGCTTAAAAAGTCTATATGCATGAAGAACATCATTAGCAGTTTATTATGTAATAATGAAAAATTACGGTCTGAATGCCCAGCTATAGTGAAATGAGTATCAGGAATGTTTTTAGCTGCAAGTAAACCCTGTTAACACGGACATAACAAAGGTCATATTTTTCCCATAAGTCTGGTGGTGGGTAGTCCTCTTCTCTGACATAAGCTAGTATAGTTATTCAGTGATAATATAAAGTAACTAGGCCTTTTCTATTATTCTCCTCTGCCATTCTTCACCCCTGAGTCTGTTGGCTCATTGTCTTCTTGTTACATTATGATTATAGGACTGCTATAATTACAGATACCAGGACCAGAGTAAAGCAGCAGATAGGTTTGTTTGAATGGTTTTTGGGTGTGTCTCTTTTATCAGTGAATGATAAACTTTCCCATAAGTACTTTCTCTGCATCCCCAGCTGATATCCATATATATCTCATTGGTTACATAGCCATGTGTGGCCACAACAGAAACTAAGAAAGTGTGAATTTTACTTTCCAGATTCTATAGTGGGACATTACTAGAAAGAGGTGAATGTGTGTTTTGAGTAGCTAGTCCACAAGATCTGCTACAGTGGTTAAATAAGTTATGGCAAATTTGCTTGAATTGATTTTTTACTCAATTATTATTATTGTTGTTCCTTCTGTAATAAATTCAATGAAAATGATGGTATAAAAACACTAATAACGCAGAAAATTAGATTAGTTAAATACTTAAACTGTGTTTAGCAAAATGCCTGGTACTCCAAAGTGCTTATTTTCTGGCTTCCTGACTGAACATTAGTTTAAGTGCCGTAAAGTGGCAAAACAGTATTTACACATAGAGGTATTTTTCTTTAATAGAAAATAATAAGTACTCTTCAGAATACCTCAGAGAAGGGAGGGATTACTTTAAGCTAAATAGGCCAAGAGTTGGCATTGTCGTAGAATTTGAAATTTCAGAAGGGCATTTGGGGAAGGTAGTGGGATGAAGAGAAGAGCATAAGCCAAGGTATGGGCCTGGGAGAGTTCAGGCCATATCTGAAAACTAAAAAATTGTCTGCTTTGATTGGAGCATGGGGTATGTGAGAAGGGTATGTGGGAGATATACTTAGACAGGTGAGTTGGAAACAGATTGTAGATAGCCTTAAATTCCATTGGGAAGAATTTGGGCTTTAGTTTCATAACACCTTAAATTCATAGGCTCACAATTCAACATAGTGAATGAATGTTTTAAATATGAAAAGTGTTGCCCCTTGAAGACTGCTTCTTTAGAGATTGTATACCATACCTGTCAAAAGGTAATTTGGTTTAAAACATGTTTAGAACTCCTTCGCAGTTTTCTTAACCATTAGGAAAATGATACGCTATAGAAAACTTGTCATTTGCAAGGGATACTTTGAGACCTTTGTGAATCCTCAAATTTTAAAATTAAGAGGGCTTTGTGTGGGATCCTTGCTTCCTCTGAATTACATTTCTTTGAGATTCATGTTTCTTATATATATATTTCTATGAAGTTAATGTTCTTCTTGGTATTAATGAAAGTTTTATTTCTTTCGATGAATAGATTTTGCTCAGGTTAGAGCACTTGCTGAGTCAGTAGTGTTTCTTTTCTTCCTTTTTTTTGGGTATAGAACATTTGGTGGTCTTGTTCACATTCATAGTTACAGGCTGTTACCAAATTTGACATTTCCTTCTTTTCCTGATTAAGAACTGTTACTTTCTTAGTCCTTATATTTTTCTTCACTTCACTTGTGTTAGCCATTAGGCTTTCTTTGGGGTTGGGGGTGGGGAGACATTTTTGATGAAGAAACTCAGTTAAAAAAAAAAGTAGTTATTGCTTTTGAACTTTGAGATGTGAATGCTTATTTAGGTTAGGCTCACTCATTTACTCTGGATCTGGCCTCTGGCTTCTTATTGTCTTAATGGAATTTCTTCTGAATGTCTCTCAAACAGTGATAACTGTGAATATTAAGTCAGTGAATATCAAGTTTATTATACAGCACATCCACAGCTTCTCCCCTTGATTGGTATCTTATTCTCTCACTCCACTCTATGTATATGTATGAATATATATATTTTTTTCTTTTCTCCAGCTTTACTGAGATATGTGTGACATAACATTGTGCAAGTTTATAGTGTATAATGATCTATTACACTTGTATATTGTATATATGTATATGTATGTATATATGTATATGTATGTTTTTTTGTAACTGAAATTTCTTCTTTGTGCAAACCATAGAAACATTTGTAAAGATTTGAGAGATAGAAGGGCATGCTGTGGGAATTGATTGGTTGGGGGCAAGAGGGAACCTTTGTGAGGACTCAAGAAACCTGATGTATGGTTATTTATATCTTGCCATCAGTGGATAATATGCATATAATTAATTTCATGTTTTAAGTGTGAATTTGGGTAATGGAGAGTTTCTTGTGTAGGACAGTCTATATTTTTAATCATACATTTAGGGATGGAGGGATTGATATGATAGAATGTACCACTATCTCCTATAGCATTTCAGACATAATGTGTCATCTAAAAAAGAATTACTCATCTTTTTTGGAAAGTAATGCTAGATGAATAAATAAAAATAATGGTACAGAATTTATGAAGACAGTTTCAGGAAGCTCATTCATTTGTTGAAAGATAAAGCTAGCTGTAAAGTTAATACTAGATTAAAATACAGTTTCTGAGATGAACAAGTTTTGTACTTGACCCCGGAATTGAATAGGTATCTCTCACTGTATTTTGTGTTTATTTTTAAAGATTTTTATTTTTTTTAAAGATTTTGTTTATTTATTCGACAGAGATCACAAGTAGGCAGAGAACCAGGCAGAGATAGGAGGAAGGGAAGCAGGCTCCCTGCCGAGCAGAGAGCCCGACGTGGGGCTCGATCCCAGGACCCTGGGACCATGACCCGAGCCGAAAGCAGAGGCTCAAACCCACTGAGCCACCCAGGCGCCCCTAGTTTTAAAGATTTTTAAAAAAATTTTTAGAGAGCGCAAAAGAGGGGAGGGGCAGAGGAAGAGAGAGAGAGAGAGAGAGAATCTCAGACTCCCCACTGAGCTCTCAATCTCACCACCCTGAGATCATTTTCCTGAGCCAAAATCAAGAGTTGGACACTTAACCGACTGAGACACCCAGATGCCCTTATTTTGTGTTTATTTTTATATTTAGTGTTTTTGCCTATTACTGTGTTTCTGGTTCTAGTTGTAGACAACATACAATACTGATCTACATATATTTTGTTCAGCATACATGTTTCATTCACTGGACAGTGAGCTCTGTTTTATTTTGTTGCTATCATAGCCCTAGTGTTAAACTCACTGGTGCAAAGCAGGTGCTCAGTTAAATGAATAAATGTGAATATTCAATAAGTTTATGATTCAAATCCTCATTTTTTGGAGACCCCATTGTCTGGTCTTAGCTCTTTTCTATACCTACATGTTCTGGTCTTGTACCCTCCTTACATTGGAGTGCATTGTGAGTAGGAACTTAGTTTTGTCTTTCCTATATTCTTTATAATAATTTGGATATGGTGGGTAGTAGGTATTCCCTAACAATGTGATTAAACTAAATGAAAAATGGTCAGTTTTTTTTTATCACGAGACTGTTAAAAATGTAGTCATAAACAAGAAATTTGGAAGAGAATCAAAAAAACTAATGTGGGGCACCTGGATGGCTCAGTGGGTTAAAGCCTCTGCCTTCGGCTCGGGTCATGATCTCAGGGTCCTGGGATCGAGCCCCACATCGGGCTCTCTGCTCGGCGGAGAGCCTGCCTCCCCCTCTCTCTCTGCCTACGTGTGATCTCTGTCTGTCAAATAAATAAATAAAAATTAAAAAAAAAAACTAATGTGTCTTTGTCAGCTTGAGGGCCTATATAAGACCACTTCTATGGAGTAGAGAGCTAGGGTTCTGGGACAGCTCAGTTCCTTGTTCTTTAACGGCCTATTTGCTTTATTTTTGGCCTTCTAACTATGTCACAGATGGTGTAGGTCAGTGGTTCTCCAAGTGTTGTCCCAGAATAGCAGTATTAACATCACCTGGGTACTTGCTAGAAATGCAAATTCTTAGGCCCCACTTCAGACTGAGGGTGGAGCCTGGCTCAGGAAGTCTGTGTTTTCGTAGGTCCTCTAGGTAATTCCCATGGTAAAGTTTAATGTCACACTGTCTTTAGGAGAGAGGGGCTAACTAGAGGCAACAGTTGTATGCCAGAGAAAGCCAACTGGCAGCCTGAATTTAAGAGAATAATGTAATCCAAGGCTTTTCAGAGGGAACAGATATGTATGGTTTTTAAAGATGTTAAGATATAAAGCAAATTATTGAAACTTCATTGTATGCTATTTCTTAGCCGAAGTAAACTGTATTATTCACTTTTACTTTTCAAGAATTTCTCTGTTTGTTGAGTTTGTGCTCAAATTCAAATGAGAAGCTTAAATTGGTCAAGTTTTCTTGTACTTTACATTTTTGTAAAAGTGAGTGCTCTTTCCCTCCCATAGCAGATGACCAAGAAACAACTGAAAAGTGTCCAACCCAAATTAATATTTTATGTATTTTTCTTTTTGAATACATTTTTGGTGATTTCAGTTTCAAATTTGAGCCCTTTCTTAATTTTAGAGTACAAGGTTTCAAAATTAAGGTACATTTAAATAGTTTGTTTATTAGATATTCCTGCATATGCAGATAAACCTGCTTAGATAAAACATATTTATATTCCTTATCTATACCCTTTTGACAAATTGGAATTGAAAAATAATATAAAAATTAATTTTTGTTTACCATGTAGACTCAAATCGTAATATTTCCAGTTGTTGTTTTTATCTTTTTTCATCTTAAGATTTTATTTATTTATTTGACAGAGAGAGAGACAGTGAAAGCAGGAACACGGATGGAAGAGGGAAAGCAAGTTTCCCGCTGAGCAGGGAGCCCGATGTGGGGCTAGATCCTAGGACCCTGGAATCATGACCTGAGCCAGATGCTTAACGACTGAGCCTCTCAGGCCCCCCAATCTTTTTTATTTCTCACGGTTAGGAAATGAGGGCCTAATTTTAGGTATACAATGTAAAAGTCTTATAAGGCATCGTGAAAGTTCTAGCATTCATTTTCCTTGAAGATAATTCCAAAGTTTTCTTTTCAAATATATGTGCCATTACTGTTAGGTTTCCTTGTACAAATAAATGGATGCATGATGACTTACAACTTTAAAAAATAAATTATTTTACTTATAACACTTGAAAGCTATTTTCATACCTTATCTACTTCATCAAAATGAATTTACTTCCTTTTTCTAATTTTTTTCTCAAGATTTCAATTGCATGTCTTAATCTTTTGTTCTTGGAACTCTGGAAAGGTCAAAAGAATTCACTCTGAGAATGTTGAGGTGACAGTAGTGCAGGCAGAAGCAAGAGTTTTAAAAAGTAGGCAAATTGTAGCTTAATAGTTCATAGGGAAGTATAGCTATAAAATAAAAACTTAGATAACTGAGTTCATCACTATTCCGTATTAGTTAACACTATTGGAGGCTAGGAATAGATTTGTTCCTTAACTAGAGAACTCTCTTATTTCAGAAGGAATTATGTTGTAGTGATGTGCAGAGAGAACTTTTAAGGGGCCCTTTGGACCATGCATTTTTCTGTCCTATCCTTGTTGCTGAATACTCCCACTACATTACGTTTGTGTTTTGAGTTTTCCAAGTGGTGATTCATTCATGGTCTTAGGCTGTCATCTTAGTTCATTTGTGAGAATGCTGTGCTCTTTAGGGATATAAACTACTCAATCTCTTGGTGATTCTTTTTTCTTCTTTGTAAAAATAATGTAGTTGGATTAAGACATCCAAAACAGGGGAGCCTGGGTGGCTCAGTGGGTTAAACCTCTGTCTTCCACTCAGGTCATGGTCTCAGGGTCCTGGAATCGAGCCCTGCATCAGGCTCTCTGCCCGGCAGGGAGCCTGCTCCCCGCCCCCCCCACCTGCCTGCCTGCCTGCTTGTGATCTCTGTCTGTCAAATAAATAAATAAAATCTTAAAAAAAAAAACCAAAAACAAAAAGAAAACATCCAAGACAAAGTCTACAAACTGGTGGCTTGTGGAGCCAGATCTGGTGAATGAATTTGTTTGGCTGTAATTGTGTTTACATTTCTCAATTAAGAGACTTTTATGCATAGTAACATGCCTGTGGTACAGCATTCAGAAGGTGTAAGAATGGACATGGATATTTAAAGGTAGTTTTAACTCCTGTTCCTCTTTCTCCCATCCACCTAGTTATTTTCTTCAGAGATGTTCAGAACAACTGCATGTTTGTGAATCATTCCAGAGTTATTACTTATACATAGAAGCATAATAGTATATTTACCTTTTTGTTTTAAACCAAATGGTTGCAAACTATATACTTTGTTCTCTGTCTTGCCTTTCTTTTTTTTTTTTCTTCATTTAATCTATCTTGGGAATCATTCTATATAAATATACCTAGAGCTGTCTCCTTTGTAACAAAACAATAACATTCCTTTGTATAGATATAGCCCACTATCTTTTGATTTTTCCTTGCTTTCCTTACCCCCTCCACTGTTCCCCTTCCTGTCTTTCTTTCATTCTTTTTTCCCCTTATGTCTCTCCTTCCTTTCCTGCCTTTTCAATTAAATAAGCCAATTCAAACAATAGTATCCTGCCATATTATTATTCAGGGATTTTGAATAATTTATCTATTTTGCTTATTTTTTCCATGTGTACTTTAGAATTATGTGCTGTATTCTTTGCTTAGAATTTATTTTTTCTTGGAAGTTTTATTCTAATCATCTTATTTTTGTTATTATAAATGGGACTGTTTTCTATCATTAGATCTACTATTTATAGCTCCTAGGTTTTAATTTATTATTTTTATATATATAGCCTTTACTAAAATTCCTCTATTTTTTTGTAAGGCTTTATAGTCAGTTTCTTTGGATTTTCCTGGTATCTACTCATATCATTTGCAAATGATGATAATTTTATTTTCTTTTTTCTGTTTTTAAACTTTTTTCTTACTTGATTGATGACATTGGCCACTACCTCCAGGATATGGTTAAATATTTGTGGTAAAAAATGGACAATCTTTTTTTGTTCCTGACTGTCTGTATTTCTTGGGTTTTTCAATTATACATGATGCTGACTTTGAATTGAATTTTTTGTATCTTATCATATTAAGGTAGTTGGCATAGTGTTTGTTCCAAAATTTAAAAGAAAAAAAGAGGGATGCCTGGGTGGCTCAGTTGGTTAAGCGGCTGCCTTCGGCTCAGGTCATGATCCCAGCTTCCTGGGATCGAGTCCCACTTCGGGCTCCTTGCTCGGCAGGGAGCCTACTTCTCCTTTTGCCTCTGCCTGCCACTCTGTCTGCCTGTGCTCTCTCTCTCTCTAACAAATAAATAAGTAAAATCTTAAAAAAATACTTCTAAAAAAATTAAATAAAAGAAAAGAAAAAAAGATCTTATATTGACAGAACAGTTGCAAGGGTAATACACAGAATTTGTTTCTTCCTGAACCATTTGAGGGTAAGTTGCCAGCCAACCTGATAGGCTGTTGCCTCCCACCCAATACTTTAGTGTTTATTTCCTCTATATAAGTACTATCTTATGTAACCACATATAACCATCAAAATCAGGAAATTAACACTGATATTTTACTACCATCTAATCTTCAGATTCCATTCATGTTTCATCACTTGTCCTAATAATATCCTTTTATAGCCAAATGCAGTTCATAATCTTGTATTACTTTGGTTTTCATGTCTTTTTAGGCTCCTTCAATCTAAAACAGTCTTTCCTTGACTTTTATGACTTGACACTTTGGAACATTAGAAGAAAGTTAATATAAAATGTCCCTCAACTTGAATTTGCCTGATACTTCCTTACGATTGATTTCAGATTATGCATCTTTGGCAGAAAGAAGTATCACAGAGGTGTTCTATGATCACCAAGAAAAAATCACTAATATTATTATTCTTTTTTGTTTATCTTTCTAGGCAACTCCATCTTCTCTGTAATCTTTCTCTAAAACAGTTTTAGGTCTTTTATTTTTATTAAATATTTAGCTAGTCCAATATGTGAATTGGTAGAAGGATGGGGAAGCAAGTGTACTGGGAACACAAGGAGTTTTTAATCACAGTAAAGACTTTCCAGTATTATGGGCTGAAGTTTCAGAATCGTCCAGGAACCATGATGGCGGCAGAAATACAAAACTAGCCAAAGGATATAAAGAGGAAGAAATAGGTCATTGATTTTATCATTACTTTGATTTTTATAATTATATGGCTAGATTGTTGTTTTTATTAAAGCCATTTTGAAGAGTGTATAGAATTCTGTGCCATAGCATTATTTGGTCAAAGTTGGGCTATCATACCCTTTTGACAAGGCTTTCATTTTTGTCAGCTTTTATTATTCCTTTTTTTAGCAGGTGGGTGTGAGGCAGATGGGGATGAGGGGTAGAGGGAGAGAGAGAGAGAGAGTGAGGGAGAGCATGAGCAGAGAGGAGAGGGAGAACCAGGTTCTCTGCTGAGCAGATGAGGGCCTGATGAGGGCCTCAGTCCCAGGACCCTGGGATCATGACTTGAACCAAAGGCAGATGATTAACTGACTGAGCTACCCAGGCCCTCCAGGGAGAGAGAATCTTAAGCAGGCTCCGTGCCCAGCGCTGAGCCTGACTCGGGGCTCAATCTCACAATCCTGAGATCATGACCTGAGCTGAAATCAAGAGTTGGAAGCTTAACTGACTGAGCCACCCAGGCACCCCTCATTTTTTATCAGCTTTAAATGCAATGTATTATTATTATGCTTACACAAAATAATGAATCTCCTTGCAGAAAACATAATTTCAAAGGTTTTATGATCATTAAGTTTGGGTAGTATAGATATTCGATGTCTTTTCCTCTATGATTGTTTTTGGAGTATTTTTAATTCTATAAGAAAAAATAACCCTTCTTTAATTGCAATTTTAAGAGCTTATTAAAATAAAAACAAAACCAGCACTACTTATATCTTGAAAATTATAAGATCTTTGGTAAGTTGGATTTTGTGTTCAATATGGTACTGAAAACATATTATTCAAACTGAGTAGAAGTAAGTTTAGTGGTTCACTCACTAAACTTCAGTTGGACAATCCACAGTTTCTTAAGAATATGTTAAGGTCATCATTAAATATAAGTTCTTGCTCACTTAAATAGAAAGCTCTGTGGAAATATAAATAATTGTTATCTGCGTTAATGTAATAGAAATGGAGGGGGAAAGCATATGAGAATAGTGAAATTGATGGCTATCCTTGAGGGCCCTTCAATCCCTTCTGCCCTATTCTTAGTGGTATTCTTAGTGGTGTAACTCTAAAGGAGTTACTTTAACAAGTTAGTGTTTGTAACATAGTTTCAGTTCCTTAAGTGGAAGATAAACTATTTCAATTCTAAATGTCTTTTTAGATATTCAGGAAAGCCATTCTTGCTAGCTGTTTTTCTGAAGATGAAAATTTTATGGTTTGTTTACATGTTAAAATGTAGGGTTTTTTCTTTAATCATTTCTTGAAGGGGCCGGGAACCCCTGTCTGATTTTCCTTTTTTGAACTTTTACTTTTTTTCTGCATATCAAATCTCCTAAAAGGGGGTGGAGTGAAAGGTGTGGATTGAGAAAAGGCAGCTGTTTGTTGTTTGTGGGAGAGGTCCAGAATAAAGTCTTTCAAAACAATCTTAAATCCATCATAAGATTTACATATGTGGTGAAGTTCTGAGAACTGTTACTTTGCAGTAATATTACAAGAACTCAGGATTTTACCATGCCCTTTCCCCATCTTCACTTTTATAAAAGAGAAGCTTCCTCAGTGCCACAAACACTTGAGCAAACTGTACTGTACCCTTTGCATAATGTCTGCATTTATATTAGTTGTTTTAGGTTATAGAATCTTAGAGGATACAGCCTACCTGTTGTAATATCCCTGATCTGAAGTAAAATGCGTATTAAAAAAAAAACAAAAAACTTTTTCCCCCCTTGCAATCAGTGCCTTTCTATATACTTGCATACCTTGTGACACATATGTAAAAGGAAGTGTATTTGCATCTAAGTGTCCAGTCTCCCAAAGTTTCTTCAACTGGGTTAAAAAGTTTTTTAATTTGGTCTAATCTTAGCTTTGTCTTTCTTTTCCCTACTTAGGCCCAGATTGCTTTCCTTCAGGGGGAAAGAAAGGGTCAAGAAATTTTGAAGAAAGATCTTGTGAGGAGGATCAAAATGCTGGAGTATGCTCTTAAACAGGAAAGGTAATTCAGTGAAATGGAAGATGATGTTCTCTTTAAAGATTGGGGTAATTTTTCTGTCATTCCTAAAACAAATCCAAATTTTAATACTTAATACTTTTGAATTCAGGAAATAGTATCTGTAATACACATTTTAAAATGGTTATAATATGTTAATTTAATGTTCTTGTGAATGTTTAATAATCACGACCAATAAACTGATTTATATGATTTTTTTAAAAAAAATTCACATTTTCCTTCTGTCCTGTCCTTTTTAAAGAAATTTACATGCTTTCTGAGCTGCCATTATCCATTTCTTTATGGAATTGAAATTGTTTTTGAGTTGTAAAGGAAATTTCTGTGATGCTTACTCCCTCATCAACTGATATTATTTAATTTGATATGTTTTCTTTGGGAAAAAATGTAGACTGTCTTGAGAACCTTTTTGTCTTTTTCTAGACTTTTTTGGTATTTTGTTCCTTTGCTGTCAGCTATTCCTATCTCTCCGAAGTGAACCTTATCTTTCTATGTTGCTAGTGTCTAAGATACTCTAGTAACTAAGCTTGGGTTGCAAGTAAAGGACAGCGGGTCATAGATGAGAATTTTGAAAATTTTTATATGAATTATGGTGGTCTTTGGAATTTTTGTGTTTAGATAATTTTTCATTTCTGATAATTGAGTACTTGATAGGCATTATTGAAATTCTCTATTTTGCTTGTTTCCATCACATGCTTTTCTCCTTTCTTTGAAGTTGATGGACAGGCTGTTTGCAAAACTGCCATAAAATAGCATTTAACAGAAAATATTTGTGAATACTAAGAAGCAGATTAAACTTTATTAGAACTTGTTTTCACCTTTACTTGGGTTCTTTGAATGGCTCAGGAAATTGAAAACAGGCTGACCTCTTGGTAAAAAAATAGATGATTCTTTTTATTCCTTGAGAGGTTCATGGAAAGCTGTATTGGAGAGATGGTGGAGGGAGGGAAACTACTTTTTTAAAAGCATGCAGTTTGGGAATATTTTAGGTTTTAAGCAATCTAATTATAGACATCATTGAAGAGAAAGTAATAACATTAATAATGGCAGCTATTTATTAACTACTGTGTACCAGGCCCTGAGGTTTAAAAACAAAGTAAGTAACTTGAATAGAATTGTGAAGTTGTAAGAGAGCTGTGATTCACATCCTTAGGTCTGTCTGATTCTGAAATCTATACTCTTTACCAGTACATTATTCCATCTTTGTAATACAGAAGAATTAAAATATACCGATACTAAAGTAAAAAGGGAATTGAGTGTGTGTGTGTGTGTGTGTGTGTGTGTGTGTGTGTCCCTTATCATTAAACGTTTCATTAATGTATCCATCCAACTTAAGCACTGTGCTGGAGTTGAGTGTAAACATAGGCCACTGTCCTTATCCTTAAGGGCTCAGAGTAGCAAGAAACACACTTGTAAACCACAAAAGTGCAGTTCACTATGATAGGTGCTATGGGAGATGTCTGTACAGAGTACAGTGGGGTCACAAAGAAGGGAGTGGTTATTTGGATCTGGAAGGTGGAAGTAGAAGGAAGGATGTAATTGGAGAGGAGCTGAGACTTCAACAGCATCATAAAAATAAGACATTTGCCAGATAGGCAAAGTTCAGGAGATAGAGAGGATATATTTGACAGGGAACAGAGCAGTTTGGTGTGTTACAGATATTTGCAGTCACTGTGTGGAGGGTAGGATGTAGTTGTGATTTGATAAGTGACAATGGTAGACGTGGGCAAGAGCCAGATCATGGAGAACTTAACTCAGGAGTTCAGACTTTTATCTTCCATATAATAGGGAACATTGAAAGTTTTTCAGAACCTTTTAATCTAAAATTTCTCAAGCTAATAGTGGTTGCAAGAGCTACATGCCTTTTACCCGGATTCACCCAGTTGACAACATTTTGCTGTATTAACTGGTATGTTCACTCTGTAGGCACATTGCTTTTTTCCTGAATCATTTGCTACTTAGGTGCAGACATTATACCCCTTTGCCCCTGTATACCTCAGTATATTTATTCTAAGAGCAAGGAGATTCCTTTATATAATTATAACTCTTTAGCAAATTAAGGAAATTTAATGTTGATATAGCACTATTATCTAATACAGCCCATATTCATATGTTCCAGTTATGATCTTAATAGCATTTTTTCCCATGAAATGTCCCAGTAATAATTTTTATAGTACTTTTATAGTTCTATATTTTATAGTACTTTTTTTCCTGGTCCAGGATCCAGTCTAGGGATACGTATTGTATTTAGTTGTCATGCAGTTGAAAGGAGCATGGAATAGTATGAAATAGATTTTGGAAAGATCACCATTCATTATGGGGGATGGACTGGAAAAATCTGTTAATAGAAGCAGGAAGAGGCTAATAGTCTAGGATGAGAAATTATAACATGGTAGCTGCTGGAATAGAGGAGGCTATGAAACTTTTTTTATTTTTAATTTTTTTAAATTTTATTATTTATTTTAAAAAAAGATTTTATTTATTTGTCAGAGAGAGAGCAAGTGAGCACAGGCAGAGTAGCAGGCAGAGGCAGAGGGAGAAGCAGGCTCCCTGCCAAGCAAGGAGCCCGATGTGGGACTGGATCCCAGGACGCTGGGATCATGACCTGAGCCGAAGGCAGCCGCTTAACCAACTGAGCCACCCAGGTGTCCTGCTATGAAACATTTAAAATAGAATCCATAAATATTAGAGAGGATTGGGTATAGAGGTATATAAGTTCCTGGCTTGAGTAAAAGTTTTTTATAAGTTATCAAATGAATTAAAGATTAAGAAGTAAGTGTTGAGGGGCACCTGGGTGGCTCAGTGGGTTAAGGCCTCTGCCTTTGGCTTGGGTCATGATCCCAGGGTCCTGGGATCGAGCCCCATATCCGGCTTTCTGCTCAGCGGGAAGCCTGCTTCCCTTCCTCTCTCTCTGCCTGCCTCTTTGCCTGCTTGTGATCTCTGTCTGTCAAATAAATAAATAAAATCTTAAAAAAAAAAAAAAAGAAGTAAGTGTTGAAAAACAGATATGGGAGTGGGACTGAGGACTAGAGGTATATACTTGGGAACCATAAATATTGTGGATAAAGTTACAGGAATAGTTGAAGCAAGCAGAAAAAGTATTATGAGAGAAGAGAGAATCATCCGGAGCCACAGGAGATGGAAATGTTTGAGGCAGAGGGAGGAAGAGCCAGCAAAGGAATGGTTGGAGAAGGAAGACAGAACAGTACAATGGAAGCAAGCTAAAGAAGGTGGGAGTTTGACAATTGCAGATGCCAAACAGACTCAAAGTATGTAAACTGAAAGTAGTCATCTAGATTTGCCAGGTAGGAGCTTGCTGGTCTCCTTGTCAGAATAGTTTCAGTGAGGTAGCAGGAACATAAACCAGATCACAGGGGATTGAGGGCTGAGAAGGACAGATAAAGTAGAGACAGATACAGTCGCTTTTTTTTTCCCCCAAGTAGTTTGACTTTGAAGAACAGAAGAGATAACTGGCTGGGTCTAGGGAAGATTTTTTTTTTTTTTTTAACTAATGGAAAACCTCTTGAGAAGAGTCACTGATTTTGTATCTTTTGAAATTTACTGAATGATTTGAGATTATTCCTGATGTTATGGCACTATTTAAGTATAATAAGGAATAAAAAAGCATTTCTTTGTGGATTAGAGCTCTTAAACATTTCAGTTCTTTAACTCTGAAGTTATTTTTCTAATGCTTTAATGCCAGGAATTTAAAAAAATTTTGGAGTTCTAGAACATTTCCATTCTTTTGATTCTGAAATTATTTTTTCTAATACTTAAGCCAAGAATTTTTTTTTAATATTTTATTTATTTATTTGACAGAGATCACAAGTAGGCAGAGAGAGAGAGAGAGAGGAAGGGAAGCAGGCTCCCGCTGAGCAGAGAGCCCGATGCGGGGCTCGATCCTAGAACCCTAGGATCACGACCTGAGCCAAAGGCAGAGGCTTTAACCCACTGAGCCACCCAGGTGCCCCTAAGCCAAGAATTTTTAAGGTTTTTTTAATTGGGCATAATTTGAAACATAAATGTAGAGAGACTAATATCTTTTATATATACCTCCAAGCCTCAACAGTTAATGTTCCTGTCAGTCTTGCTTCATCTTTATCTATTTTAGAACAGCGAATTCTAGACATCTTGTCATTTACCCTGACACAGCTAAGTATAAGGATCATGATTTAGAATTGCTGTGTTACAGATTTTCTAAGTAGTCCCACTTAAAAAGATCCAAAATTAAGTGAAACTGAATCTTTAACATTACAGAAAGATTTCTCTTTCTGTACTCGCCTAGTCAGGAATTTATCCTTACTTTATTCCTTAAAGTGTGATAGAATATGCAAAATGAACAAATTTACATCTTATTTTTCAAGAATACATAGTGTTTAAGGTTTACTCAGGAACTTCTATACTGAAGAACCTTAAAGACTGTATAAGATACAAAAAACGACATGGATGGAACTAGAGTGTATTATGCTTAGCGAAATAAGTCAACTGGAGAAAGACAACTACCACATGATCTCCCTGATATGAGGAAGTGGAGATGCAGCGGGGGTGGGAGTTAAGGTGGTAGGAAAAGTAAAAATGAAAGAAGATGGGATTGGGAGGGAGAAAAACCAAAAGAGACTCTTAATGTCATAAAACAAACTGAGGGGGGTGGGGGGAAGAGGGGTTGGGTGAGGGTGGTGGGGTTACATCATATGTTTAAATAAAGCTTAAATAAAGTAAAAAAAAAAAAAGATACAATTCTGAAACATTCCATTTTTCCCCATTTCTCTTTCATCTGCACTACTGTAAAAACTGTAAAAAATGTCCTCCTTGCCTCTGATGTTTCCATATTCTAATTCATCTTCCACATTCATAGGATTCATTTTTTTGAAATACAGGTATTATATCCTTGCTTAAAAATATCTAGCTAATTTCAGAGATCTTTTAGCCAGGGCCCTTCCTAGTTCCGTATGCACACGTGGTGTACACACATACACACACTTTTTTTTTGACCCATGATGTATTTTTTCCCCCCACTTTTCCTTTTGACAGAAATACTTTTCATCAATCCGTTTGTCTGATTGGAAATGGTTTTTGAGGTTTAGTTAAATCTCATATATTACCTTTTTTTGGTAGTTCTCCTTGACACCACCTTTGACAGAATTAGATAACCAGTTATCTGAATTCCTATAACATATGATAAAACTCATAACTCTTATCACAGTGTGCTGTTGTTACTTAATTTCTATCTCTTAGGCATCTCCTTGCCTCCACCTTTAATCAACTATAAATTGTAGGTTATTCCCAGCAGCCAGTACGGTGCCTGAGATGTCAAAAGAATTCAGAAACAGTTCATTGATTTAATCAAATTATTTTTAGCATCAACATTTAAAATGTGATTGGGATGCTATGTTATATTCCTACCACATTATTTATAACAATAGACTTTGAAACAAAACTATAATGGAACTTCTTTATTATTACACAATTTTTATGCTCTTTCATCCAATAAAGCCCAGTTGGGAGGCCAAGCTATGTATTAGACATAGAGTTCATAGGCATGAGCTCTGCTATTTATTTTACAGTCACATTTAGACAAAAAGATAAGGGAATAAGATTGTGGTAAGTAACATTGTGTGAAGTATTAAAACCATGGGAAACAGGGCGCCTGAGTGGCTCAGTTGTTAAGCATCTGCCTTCAGTTCAGGTCATGATCCCAGGGTTCTGGGATTGAGTCCCATATTGGGCTCCCTGCTTGGTGGGAAGCCTACTTCTCTCTCTCTTACTCCCCCTGCTTGTGTTCCCTCTCTCACCGTGTCTCTCTCTGTCAAATAAATAAAATCTTAAAAAAAATAAAACCATGGGAAACAATATGAGTGAGAAAAGTATTTGGCATGTTGGCTTCAAAAGGACTGTTACTAAGTTGAGAAAGGTTCTGTGAGTAAATTATTGTTCAGTGAATTCAACAGTTTAGTAGGGAGACCGTGCTTTAAGGGAACGGAGCCAGTGGTAAACACAATAGTTCTTTACTTATTTTGTCTGTGTCTATTTTTTTTAATGAACTGTTCATAGTATGTTATTTTTGTGAAAAATTTTTTTTAAAATTTATTTGTTAGAGAGAGAGAGCAAGCACAGGCAGACAGAGTGGCAGGTAGAGGCAGAGGGAGATGGAGAAGCAGGCTCCCTGCCGAGCAAGGAGCCCGATGTGGGACTCGATCCCAGGACGCTGGGATCATGACCTGAGCCGAAGGCAGCTGCTTAACCAACTGAGCCACCCAGGCGTCCCCATAGTATGTTATTTTTATTACATACATTGTAAAGAATATTTTCTATTCCCCTTTTATATAAACTCTGTTGCAGTTTTTCCCAAGACCACTAGAAGGCGCTATAGTGTAGTATTTCGTGTGTGGAAATGTTTTTTCCTATACACACAAACACACGCACAGTCATATGTATATGTGTATATATATATACATATATATATAAATAAACTCCATAATATTTTATTGCCACTTTAAATCCATCCTCAGACCAGTTACTTTCAATTGCTATTTGACTTTTAGGAGGTATTATAACTTTGTGTCATGGTAGATGAAAAATCTGAAGATTGATAATTACATTAAGAACCTTGTTAACTTTCTGGTAACCAAGGAAAAATAAGTGGCTATATTCTCTAATAATCAATATTATTACAAATACGTTGAAATAGGCTAGGAAATGTTTGATTTGGTTATGAAATCTTTGTGATTAACGGAAACGTTGGGAATAGAGAGAAAGATATTCTAGTTAATTTGGAACAAAAGTATTTATTAAAGATTTTTAAAAAAGAAATATATGCATGTTGTTAATTAGCCAAATAACACAGTCTGGTCTCCTTTATGTATTGCTTTCCCTTACCAAAGGAAATCTTGCTAATATCTTATGCATCATGTATTTTTCCAGAAATCTTCTATGCATATGAAATATATACATATATATACATGTATATATAAAACACATATGTAAAATAAATATTCTTTTTTACTTTTAACCATAAGAGGCTCTTAATCTCACAAAACAAACTGAGGGTTGCTGGGGTTGGGGAAGAGGGATAGGGTGGCTGGGTTATGGACATTGGGGAGGGTATGTGCTATGGCGAGTGCTATGAAATGTGTAAGCCTGATGATTCACAGACCTGTATCCCTGGGGCAAATAATACATTGTATGTTAATAAAAAATTTAAAAAATTCTTTATTTTTAATAGGTATATATTATTACAAAACATTTTATACATATGCAAAACATATAAAGACTAATATATAATATACTCATATACTTGCTACCTACCTTAAATAGAACATCAGCTGTCTGTAATTTTCATAGGTTTTCTTAAGATTCTCCTCTATATAAACTTTGATTTTTCTTTTGTAGCTGCAAAATAACATGAATTCCAGTACTTTGCCCATTTGACCAAAGAATTTCCATTTCCTTTATACCTTTTTTGAAATACAAAAACTTGGGGTGCCTGGGTGGCTCAGTGGGTTAAAGCCTCTGCCTTCAGCTCAAGTCGTGATCCCAGAGCCTTGGGATTTAGCCCCACATCAGGCTCTCTGCTCAGCAGGGAGCCTGCTTCCCTTCCTCTTTCTCTCTGCCTGCCTGTCTACTTGTGATCTCTGTCAAATAAATAAATAAAATCTTGAAATACAAAAACTTATTTATGTTACATGCTCATTTAGTTTTTTATAAAAAATTAACTTGAAATTTGGGTATATTATCCCCTCATTCCTTCTTTATCACTTTATTACTTTGGTTTTTCAAATTATTGTTAATGTTGTTGTTATCCTAACCTTACTACATTTAATAATTATAAAAGGCCTCAATATTTTAGAGAAGCAAATCAGTCAAAATACACAAATACATTATGTAATATGACCATTTTTGGTTGACCTTTAAAATTTTTACTTTATCTGGATTACTTTTCTGGTCTCAGATGGTTAAATCTGAAATGGTGAAATCAGGTTAGCCAGAAATAATTATATTCAGCTAGCTTTAAAAGGGAAATAGTTAAGAATTTCTGTTCATAGTTCTTCCTGAAAAGGCAAAGGATATCTTGACTATTAAAAAAAATGTTCATTCCTGTTGAAATGTCTTATTCAACACTGGTGGTTAGGGCTGATTCCCCCTCCCTCCTTTGGATTGTTTATTGTAATGCATACTTGGTAAATCATAATTGCCTGACAAGGCACAGAGTATTATAGATTAAACATTTTTTTGAGTATAGTTGATACACAATATTACATTAGTTTCCGGTGTCCAACACAGTGATTCAATATCTCTATATGTTATGCTATGTTTACCATAAATGTAGCTACCATGTGTCACCATACAGTGCTATTACAATATCATAGACTATATTCCTTGTGCTGTACCTTTTATTCCTGTGATTTATTCATTCCATAACTCAAGCCTTTATCTTCCAGTCCCTTCCCCCATTTTGCCCATTCCCTCACTACTCTTCCCTCTAGTAATTCTCTGTTCTGATTCTGCTTTTTGTTTGTTTATTCATTTTTTTTTTTTTAGATTGCACATATGAGTGAAACCACTTGGTATTTGTCTTTCTTAGTCTTATTTCATTTGGCATGATACCTTCTGGATCCATCCATGTTGTCACAAATAGCAGGATCTCACTCTTTTGTTATGGCTGCATAATATTCCATTGTATGTACATATCATTAGATGAGTTTTCTTTTTATAAGTACATCAATTTTGAGAAAGGTTAGTCTTCGACAAGTTTATTTCATAATCCAAATTCACTTACTGCTTTTGATAGTAGAATTATACTTTGGCAATCATCAAGGAAATTTGAATACTATAGAAAGTAGAATGTGATATGTAATTATAGAAAGATTTATGATCCCCAGTGTTATTCTTTTATTTGTTGTAATGGCACTTGATGGTTTAACAATAATAAAATAATAATGATGACCACTTTGACACCGTGGAAGGCTGTTTTGAAAGGTAGCCAGGACTAATGTATACTGATGACTACTCCTGTTACATATCCTCAAGTTCATTTAAATATGTTTAAGATGGTTTGTATTTTTTATTTCTTTGTTAGAGCCAAATACCACAAGTTGAAATATGGAACAGAATTGAATCAGGGAGATATGAAGCCGCCAAGCTATGATTCTGGTAAGCTAATTTTAAAGGAAATTTAAATGATTAAAAAGAAGTTGACATCTAATATTTGTAGTGTCAGTATTTTTAACTGCAAATTAATTTCTAATTATTTGCGTATTAGTGATTTTTTCTGACCTACTTATCTTTAGCGCTAATCATTTAGTGTTGTTTAGATGATTTTCCATTACCTTCCTTCCTTTTTCCTCTTCCCTTTTCTTTTAGTTCCCCATTTTCTGCTTATGTTCTACAGTTCGTGGAAGGATCAGAGTTCATGGGGTAACACATTAACGTAACTGTGTCTTGCTGGGTTTCCCAATATTAATGGGAACTTCGAGATGTGCAGTACAAAGCACATGATGCCCTTGAAATCCTGAGAGAAAGAGAAGGAATGATAGAGTTCCGAGATACCTTCTCAAGTACAGGGAATTCCTAATCCCTTCAACCTAATCACTCAATTGCAGGTGCAAAATTGTTCTTGGATTTTCTTATGCACAGAAGATTCTGCAGTCAGACCATCTTTTAACAGCTGAAACATTTATTATCTTTTTGTGTTATTTCTTCTTTTTTTCTCCTACCTTCCTCTTCATCCCTACAAAAATAGCACTTGGTAAACAATCAGATATTAAGGATATAGACTTAATTGACTTATTAGTAGGTATAACAGTAAGAAACTTGTTCAAAAGTTATGTTTCAAATGAGTATGTTTTGACATAATTTCAGATTAAATTTCTAGATCAAATATCTGAAGATAACAATTATTGTTTATATCATTGGCTGAAGTATATGCCTTTTACTAGGGACTTTATGTATGTAAACCTTAATTCTTAAAATAGTTGCTCATAAAGATGATATTGTTCTTATTTTACCTATGTGAAATTTGAACTCAGGGAAGTGGAGAAACTTGCATAAGATCACACAACTATTAAGTAATGGGAATATAGCTGAACCCAGGTGTAATGACTCCAACATTCATATATATTTTTAAAGTTTGTTTGGTTATGTAATCTCTACACCAGGGTGGGGCTCGAACTAGTAACACTAAGATCAAGAGTCACATGCTCTTTTTTTTTTTTTTTTATTAGAGAGAGAGAGAGAACACAGGCAGACAGAGAGGCAGGCAGAGGGAGAAACAGGCTCCCTGCCGAGCAAGGAGCCCGATGTGGGACTCAGTCCCAGGAAGCTGGGATCATGACCTGAGCCGAAGGCAGCCGCTTAACCAACTGAGCCACCCAGGCGTCCCGAGAGTCACATGCTCTTCTGACTGAGCCAGCCAGCTGTCCCCAACCTATAAAGCTCAAAATTCATATTAATCCCATTTTATCACACGGCTTCTGTATTTGACAATGTATGAAAAAAACCTTATAAAGTAAGTTCTGCATGTGCTGCTGACTTTAAAGTTCAATTCGGTGTGGTAATGTTAGCACATTTTCCCAGCTGAATAATGAATACTTGAGATTTAGAGTAGTAACAGTTGATCATTGGCCTTTTTTTCTTTGTTTTTTAAATTGTTCTGTCTTACTCTGATGTCTCTCCTTTTGACTTGAGATGCACTTAAATGTATTAAATTTAAACTATTTGTTAAAGGCTGTCCTAAAAGTATCTTGTCTGATTCATAGAAATGATTTACTCAGAACATCTATATAAAAAAGTTTTTTTCCTTATTTTTAGATATTATTTTAGGAGTATAAAAGTCTAGTTACAACATATACAAAATGTTTATGTTTATAAGTGAATAGTGTGGTTCTAGAAAAAGTTCGACTCTTATGCATGTAAGTTCGCCTCTGCCCCGACACTTTAAATACTTGTGGTATTACTTAATCTTTTGGGGATTGCTCTGCTGCTTATCTGAAACTGGGAAAATATTGGAAATAATTCACAACTTTCAGGTTTATTTTCTTAGTATACAACACATGGTTAGTACCTAGTATGCTTCCATCTATTGATCTTTCACTGTTTATTTAAAAATAATAATTTGGGCGCCTGGGTGGCGCAGTGGGTTAAAGCCTCTGCCTTCGGCTCAGGTCATGATCGTGGGGTCCTGGGATCGAGCCCCGCATGGGGCTCTCTGCTCAGCTGGGAGCCTGCTTCCCTTCCTCTTTCTCTCTGCCTGCCTCTCTGTCTACTTGTGATCTCTGTCAAATAAATAAATCTTAAAAAAAAATACTAAATATATACTGCTTGTCAGACCCAGCATCAAATTCAGTGAAAAAGATAGCAATGCCCTATTGAATTTTTACAGTGAAGATTTAAAAAAAAGTGATTACAGTAAAATGACATGTATAATGGGGAAGATAATAGGTGTTATGGAGCACAATATCTGATCCTAAGTAGTCAAATGGTGTTTAAAGTTAACATCTGAAGGACAATTAAGAATTGTTTAGGGAAAATGAACTTACTAAATATTTGCTGAATGAGAGGTGGGAAGAAGGCAGAGGGAAGAATCTGGCACATTTGAGAAATAAAATAACTGGCTAGTAGAGAAAGAGAGGGAAGGAGTGTTTCTAGATGTAGCAGGGGAAGGGGGCAGGGCAGATTGTAAAGTATGTTACAGGGGTCTTGTAAAATATTTTAAGGAATTTGCACTTTATCCTAAGAGTTTTGAGAAGGTATTTGAAGGATCAGCTTTCTCTTAGATCCCACAGGCAGCAGTGTAGCAGGTAGATCAGAGAGCAGCTGGATCGGTGATGGGGAGACTGGTGAGAGGACTGTTGCTGCCTCCTGGCTAAATAAAGAAGGGTGCCTTGACAGGGCACTGACTGGATGTCAAGAGATGGGGGGTGGGGGGGAGGGCGGGTGTTGAGAAAATACTTCCGGAGTAGAATCTGCAGGAATGAGTTCCAGATTTGATGTAGGGATAAAAAAAAGGGACATTGAAAGATGACCCCCACACTTCTAGTTCCCAAAACTAGATTGGAAGTAGATTTGGAAGATAAATCACTTTTGAATTTATTAGTTAGGCAATCAAGATGGCTGGTAGATGCTGGCTCTGTGGGTCTGGAGCTCAAACTGGAAGTGTGGGTTTGATGTATACATTTGAGAGGTGTCAGTACATGGTCCCAAAGGCACTCAGGTCATTGAGAGGAGGAATAATCTCCCCTTCCCCCCGCCACCCAGACTTGCCCCACTCCAGACTTTATTCAGAGTGAGAGGAGGACCTGGATTGGAGCCCTGAGGACTGCTAGAAGAGTGGAAAGTGGAAAAGGAAATAATAAGAATTATCTTAATGGTAGGATGGAAACCAGGAGAAGAGAGGGATTCCAGAATTAAGGACTCTAAAGCACTATTATTAATAACCAGAAGTTCTAAAGAGTAGCTTTAAGATTTAGTGATACATGGGTCATTATTATGGGCAGTTCTGGAGAAAAGTAAGGGTAGAAACAAAGATATGAGTAGAAAGTGAAGACTAAGCCGCAGTTATCTTTTCAGGAAGCTTAGATTATGAAGGTGAAAGAGAGGGATAGCTGAAAGGGTACATGGGGGTCAAGGAAAGTGTGTGTGTGTGAGAGAGAGGTGCGGGGGAGAGATGTGTTTCTTAGAGAAGGAGCAAATAAAAATGAAAGAGAAGAGATACTCAGAATAGGAAGGTATCTGAAGAAGCACAGAGAATGGTGGGAGGAGCATGTCTTCTATTGTTCCCAAGAAAGAATGTAAACATTAGGTGATGGATTTGTAGGTTTGGGCTTCACTTTGGTGGTGAGTATTTAATGTGATAGCTTTATGTGTGAGACTGGATTACCTGCTAAGAGTATATGACAGATTTAAGAAAAGTAGAGAAGTTTAAAATAAGAGCAGGAGGGCACACTGATCACAAACAGTAGGATTGGGAAAAGCTAAGGGTCCAGTTGAGGAGTGTGATCATGAGTTTATATAGATGCATTGGTTTGCACCCTTGACAGCTTGGGTAAAAATTCTTGAATTCATGGAGAGACCAGACGGACAAGAAATTTGAGGACCTAGACTACAGAATAGTTGAAGTGGTAGACTGTGAACTGAAACTCGAGGGGGAAGGAAGTGAAAACAAAAGGAGTCTAATGGATAAAAGTGAGGGGATAGGCTGTGGTCTGGAGTAGGCCAGCAAACTTCTCCTGCAAAGGTTCAGATAGTAATATTTGTGCCTTTTAGGCCATATGTGCTCTGTTGCAGCTACTCAGCTCTGACATCCTAACATGAAAGTAGCCACAACATGTAAGTGAATGAGAACGGCAGGCCACATTTGACTTGCAGGTTGTAATTTGCTGGGCCCCGGTCTAAGGTCCTAGGTAAGTGAAAGAACTAGTGAGGTGGGAATATGAGCCTGCAGAATATGCTCAGAGAAGGAGTTTGTATCTGTGCCTGTTCTTCATAATGACAGGATCCAAGGTATGACAGCTAGAGAGGGTGGTGGTGGTGGGGAGGCTGAAGTGGATCACCCACATGAATATTAACTTTGCTCAAGATGAGGTAAACGTTCGGTTGCAGAGGAAGCGTGTAAGCCTGGTTCTAAGCGTTATTGAGGGATTTGTGGGTGGCAGTGATGAGGACAGTGACTAGGGAGAGGGTAGAAGGTGGTGTATCCAAACAGGGTAAACTTTAAAGAAGCAGGAATTCTTCTAGTCTTTGCCCTTTTATCCATTTACGGTATTTCTTTTTAAACTGACAATCCAGATATTTTCTGAGACTGTTTTCACAATAAAATTAGTTTCCCTTCTAACTTTTTCTCCCCCCTGTTTTGTTCTATATCCAAACCTTTACATTTCTACCCTAGGAAATTTTACCCCAGGTTATGTTAAAATCTATTTATCTTCCATATTTTAGCTTCTTTTATTTAATATTAGAAGTCAGGTACAAATTAAAAATGAGTATTTTTATCCAGAGTGACAAATTCTGTCTTTTAATTGAGATGTTTAGACCATTTACATTTCATGTGACTATTTACATGGTTAGATTTAAAGCTACCCACTTTGCTGTTTGTTTTCTGTTTTTCAGTGTTCTTTGATCCCTTTTCCTCTCCTGGATTTCTTTGTTGGTTTTTTTTTTTTTTTAATGATTCTATTTTATCTCTTGCTGACTTATTAGCTGTAAGTCTTTGCTATTTCAGTGGTTGCTTTAGGGTTTACAGTATACTTTTTTTTAAACTTCGTGCAGTGTGCCTTTAAGTGACAATATACCACTTCTTATAGTATGAGAGCCTTGTAAATATGGATTTCCATCTCTCTTTGGCAGTTGTTTTCACCTTATTTTGCTTCTATTATGTTGTAAGTCATACACTACATTATTATTTTTGTTAAACAGTCAATTCTCTTAAAGAGATTTAAACACTCTAAACAGTATATATTTCCAGTGCTCATCATTCTTTGTGTGGATCTATATTTTCTGGTGTCACAGCCCATCTACCTCAAGGACTTTTACATTTCCTATAATATGGGCTGCTGCCGGTGATTTCTTTCAGCCTTTGTGTGTCTGAAAAAGTCTTTCTTTTGCTTGCTTCCATTGTTTCTGATGAGAGATCTTCTATTAAACTTATCTCCATTCTTCTGTATGCAGAATGTGAACTTTTCTCTGGCACTTTTAAGATTTTTCATTTTGTCATCGGTTTTAAGCAATTTCATTATGATGTCTTTTGGTGTAGTTCCTAGGTGTCCCCCTCTCCAGTGTTGCTTGGGGTTCGTTGAGTCTCTTAGATCTGTGAATTTATAGTTTTCATGAATTACTGAACTTTCAGCCATTATTTCCTCAGATGCTGTTTTTGTTCTCCCTCCCTATGCCACAATCTAGAAACTCTGTCAAGGTGGTAAGCCGGAATAATCAGTGTGCCGTGTGCTTCCTTTCTCTCAGGGATCGTTGTCCTTTGTTGCCTGACATCAGGTCTTAACCATGATTTCATTTATTTTGTTTTATAGTTGTTGCAAGCAGGAGGGTGAATTGAATCCCTGTTACGTCCAACTTGACTGGTAGTATGGGTCAACTACTTTTATAGTACCGAGCAGTTCAACTCTTACCACTTTAAAATCCTCCCTTTTGTTTGATATCATTTTTTTTAACTTGATAAAGTGAGAGTGAGTCTGATGGTTGATTGAGAGAACTGTGAATTTTAACTTGGATAAGGAAATGTGGGGAAAATCAAGTTCACATGTGTAAGAATTTTTTTTTCTCTTAACTTCAGACTTTTTTAGAAAACATGTTACCCAGGGGGTCAGATTTTTATCTCAATACATGAATACACTTTTAAAGAGGGTGAAGATGCATTATTATTTGATTAGGCTTAACTTATTTTTGATTAAGATATCATTCACAGAAGTAAAATTCACCTTTTTAGTGTTTTTACAAAAACATATAGTCTCGTTACTACTACCCTTTGTAGTCTGCCCCTATGCCCCCAGTCTAATCCCATGGCAGCTACTCATCTGTTTTACATTCTTACAGTTTTGCCTTTTCTAGAGAGTCATATGAATTCTAGAATCATATAGAATGTAGCCTTCTGATTCTAGCTTTTCTCACTTAGCATAATGCATTTGAGATCTGTTCCTGTTGCTTCGTATCTGTAGATAATTCCTTGTAAATAGTATTCCATTGAGTGTATGTGTTGTACTTTGGTAACATGACTAGCTGCCAAAGTAGGCACAGGCAGTGAAGTATATCTGAGGGTGGCATAGAGAGGCCTACACTGATGGGAAATTAGATGACCTCAAAAGTTCCTTCACATATGAAAATTTTTAGTCTTTTGGATGCCACTGTAAGTATTACTTGGCAATTATAGCTTACTTGACTTAAGATATATTAAAACATACCATAGTATATTCCTGAATGTGTGGAACCATTTGTGAACCATAGTTCTTGAATTTGTGGGTCAGTGGAAACAAGATGTGTGTTGTTTTTCCTTAGTATAGGGACATTATTTTTGCCCTTTTTTAAAAGTATACCCTCTGAGGTCATCCCAAAGTAATCTACCTTTTTAGGTAACTTAATCTTCCTGCCACAGTCTGGTCTACTGCTGTTTCTTTTGATTTTCTTTCTTTCTTTTTTTTTAATGTTATGTTAGTCACCGTACAGTACTTCATTAGTTTTTGATGTAGTGTTCCATGATTCGTTATTTGCGTATAACGCCCAGTACTCATTGCAATACGTGCCCTCCTTAATACCCATCACTAGGCCAACCCATCCCCCCACTTCTCTCCCCTCTGAAACCCTCAGTCTGTTTCCTGGAGTCCACAGTCTCTCATGGTTCATCTCCCCCTCCAACCACTCCCCCCCCTTTATTTTTTCCCTTCCTTCTCCTAATGTTTCTTTGGTATGTCACAGAGCTTGGCCTAATTATTTTAGGAGGAAAATTGAAAATAGAAGATCTAATTCTTATTTATATATTTCTTTAATTTTTTATCATTGTAGTGATAGCATGTAGAGGGAAATGTGAGCTCTGGACTCAGATGTGATTTCAGCATTTAAAACTTTGTTTCTAACTTGGAAATCATACAGTTAATTTGTAAAACTAATCTTTTTCATCTTTAAAATGGGGATAGTATTAACACCTATCTTTTCAGATTGTAAGGATTAAAGGAGATAATGAATGTGTTTTTAACACAGCATCTGGAACATAGTAAATGCTTAACATCAAATGTCATAAAATAAATTTTCTCAATCTCTCTTACATCTCCAGTGAATAAAACCCTGTAAAAGATAACAGTTTCTTACAGTTTAATCGAGGGCTGATAGAAAGTGAGAATTTTTTGTATTTTTAAAGTTGAGTCAGAGTATAGTTTGGAAATTCTGTAGTCCAGATTTATCACAGAAGGCTCTTTTTATTTTACTATCTTCTTGAAAGCGTTCACTTTCTACTGAATGATGAATTTAAGCTTTACAAGACTTAGGTGGTTTTCATTCAAAGGATGTCTTCAAAAGAATATTTGAAGTTTTCATTTAATAACTAGTGAAGGAAATAGATTTGGATTGAAATTATTTTTTCCCTATCTACTCTTTACCGGACTGACTTTTCTTTTTTTTTTTTAAATGGCCCTGTATTTTTTTTTTAATTTAAGCATTTTTTTAAATTTAAACATATAATGTAACCCTACCACCCTCTCCCAACCCCCCTCCCCTCACCCCCCTCAGTTTGTTTTATGACATTAAGAGTCTCTTTTGGTTTGTCTCCCTCCCAATCCCATCTTGTTTCATTTTTTCTTTTCCTACCCCCTTAACCCCCACCCCCCATTGCATCTCCACTTCGTCATATCAGGGAGATCATGTGATAGTTGTCTTTCTCTGATTGACTTATTTCGCTAAGCATAACACCTAGTTCCATCCATGTCGTCGAAATGGTAAAATTGAAAATAGAGCTACTTTATGACCCAGCAATTGCACTACTGGGTATTTACCCTAAAGATACAAACGTAGTGATCCGAAGGGGCACGTGCACCCAAATGTTTATAGCAGCATTGTCCACAATAGCCAAGTTATGGAAAGAACCTAGATGTCCATCAACAGACGAATGGATAAAGAAGCTGTGGTATATATATACAATGGAATACTATGCAGCCACCAAAAGAAACGAACTGACTTTTCTATCATCATTCCTGAATGCTTTGTTCTAGCTCTGATGTGGTGCTCCATAATACTTTCATTTGACTCTTACTGTGTGACTTGATTTAAATAAAGGTCTTTGTCCTGGACAAAAATTCTCAGGCTAGATTGGCTAAATCGGCTAGATTGGGAAAATGTCTTTATTTAGTTTATTTAGAACTTTATTTAGTTATTTATTTAGTTATTTAGAACTTTATTTAGTTCTGCTAATGCTCAGGGGAGTCTAGTAGCAATAATGAATCGATATTATTTTTGTTAAGGAAATTAGTTAAAAAATATATATTGTCCTAAAACATACCTTACAGTGTAGTTTTGCATATTCTTAATCTTATAAATTTTTATTGGACATATTTTATGAATTGAGATGCCCTCTAATGAATGAAACAAGGCACTTTTATTATGATTTAATGTTTTCCAGATGAAGGTAATGAAACAGAGGTACAGCCACAGCAAAACAGCCAGTTAATGTGGAAACAAGGTCGACAACTACTCAGACAGTAAGTATCCTGTGGTCAAACAGAGAAAAGTATGTTTTCATCAGGATATATATGTATTTTTTTTTGCATTTTCAATTCAGCAATTTTATCTCTTATTATTAGACTGCTGCTATGAAAAAGCTTAATTGAATTATTGTTCCTTTTTCATAGTAAACATTTATCCCCCTGCAGTAGATTTTATTTTTCATTAAGTATTAATAAGAATTACCAAGAATAGGGGTGCCTGGATGGCTCAGAGGGTTAAGCCTCTGCCTTCGGCTCAGGTCATGATCTCAGGATCCTGGGATCGAGTCCCGAATCGGGCTCTCTGCTCCGCAGGGAGCCTGCTTCCTTCTCTGCTTACTTGTGATCTCTCTCTGTCAAATAAAATAAAATAAAATAAAATTAAGAAAAAAAAAGAATTACCAAGAATAAATTCTCTTTTTATAATTTTAACTTAAGAGTATACCTTTAAGCTTCTAAATTTTAATATACACTTATATTTACATTTGAAAGAATTCTAGGGGCACCTTAGTGGCTCAGTCGGTTAAGTGTCTGTTTCCAGCTCAGATCAGGATCCCAGGATTCTGGAATCGATGGAGCCCCTTGTTGCGTTCCCTCCTCAGCAGAGAGCCTGCTTCTCCCTCTACCTTCCCTTCCCCTGCTTCTGCTTTCTCTCTCTTTCTCAAATAAATAAAATTGTTACTTTTTGCATCTTTTATACCCGAATATACATTGTCTTGATTTAAATCTAATCAATATTTAGATGTATTTTGTGTTGTTTTTAAACTTCCTATTTTAAATAGATTGAAGAACTTTTTAAATTTCCCTAATTTGCACTAAAATATACTTTCTCCTATAAAATGTGTATTTGAGACTATAAAGAGGAAACAAAGTTGGAATGAGGTTCAGATGTCAGGTGGTAGGCTATAAGCCACTTAACCAGCTCACTGCCATATCCTTGCATATGACATTTGAAATTGGTGTTCTGATTTGTGGTTCATTAAAATGAAATTTACTTACATGTTTTTGGGTTTTTGAGTTTCCTGTGAGTAGTCTACACTAATGGTTTCCAGAGTGGATTTGTGCCAGCCATTCCTTTTGACTAATGGGAAGAGAATATTAAAATGTCTCCTTTTATGTATTTGGTATCTATTTAATGTTAGAAAAAAATGAGAATTCACTAACATTTAATAAGTGGTTTTCATAGTGCCCTCACCTTGTTCTTAAATATGATGTATACATTTTTCTTTCATAAATGTGTTTTTAAAGTGCTCGTTTTCTTTTTTATGAGAAGTAGTTATCGTAGTAAACTTTCTGAGAGATAATTTCAAAAACTTTAAAAGATTCATGATCTGCCCCTTTTAAGATAACATTTTATCAATGAATAAGGAGATAGCTACATATTAAAGCCAACTTACTTATGGAAAGAGCAGTTTTTGAAATAGTTACCTGTAATGTGATTTTGTTGCCAGAGAAAGGTATGTATCAAATGTTTAGAACAGAAAAACATAGCACATTTCTGTTGGTTTTTAAGAAGATCTGATTAGATTCAAGAAAGTTAAACATTTATTATCCCACATTTTAATCAAAACCTTTCTGTAAATATTGGATAGTACTGAAAAATGGGTATCTTGATTTGATAAGATATATTTACTTCATTTTGGCCACACATCTTTGTGAAATATGTCTTTGAGCTATAATCTATTAATACCAGATCTTGAAATAAACTAACCTAAGACTGGTTATCTTGTCCACCTTTGTTTTCTCTTTAATTTCAGAGACTTGCTGCTTACTTACAGGTTCATGCCTAATATTTGTCTATCACATTTGTTAATGACATTAGTAATGATATTTGCCTTTTTCATATTCCTTTTGGTCTTTTTTGGACATCTTTGTTGTTAATGGATATCAAGTGCCTTCTGTATGCCACCCACTGTACTAGGTGTGTCGCTTTTAGAGGGAAGAAAACAGAGGTTCGGGAAAATTAAAGTTACACAGAAAGAAAGCGGCAGAAATGGGCTTTAGACCCAGATTTAGTTCTCAGTACAAACCTATTCTTTTTTTCTGTGCTGCTGCCTCTCTGTAACACACACCCCCAGGTGCACACAGGCATCCCACATCCACAGTTGAATTGTGGGCTATTTTTATTTTAGAGTTGTCTCAGGATAAAAGCTTTCTTCCTGTAGAAATGACTCTTTGGAATATACTCTTCTTGTATGTCATGGAGGAAACCAAATAAGCTAGAAATATCCTCCGTAGATCTCAAACACTTGATTCGATAACACTTTATATCAGAAATGTAAAAAAAAAAAAGAGAGAGACAAAAACAAACTGCTGGTTATAATAATTACTACTGTAAGAATCAGAGAAGTGAGTTTGCCTCCTAGAAGAAAGAATGTGCTATTAGGTATATTAAGGAACAGCTTCTTCTTATGATAAATGTAATGAATGGTGTATTGTATAGTTCTTTGATTTTTTTCCGTGACCATAGAGGCTGGTACTGCAAGAGACAGCTCCATCTGCAGCTGGAAGATGACTTATTAGCAAGTCTTACTAGCATAGTACTGTACTGTTAAGTCTTACGCAGGCAGTGAATTTAAAGAAATACTTTTATTTATATGTTAAGTTATAGAATACTGATTCCAATATGACTGAATTGTAAGGATCTTCTTCACACACAGGTATCTACAGGAGGTGGGTTACACAGATACCATTCTAGATGTGAAATCCAAACGAGTGCGAGCTTTGTTGGGCTTTTCAAGTGATGTCACTGACAGGGAAGATGACAAAAATCAGGATTCAGTTATAAATGGCACAGAGGCAGAAGTTAAAGAGACGGCAATGATTGGGTAAGTATTCTGTCTAGAAAGCATTTTAGCTAAAATTTTAGTGCTTACTAAATATTTTTGGCTTATGGGTGACACTTGTGATACTTGGAATTTTAGATACTGCTGCAGAAATAACTTGTAAAGTTTAATAAAAAGATGGTAATTTAATTTGGTAAAAGAGAACACATGGGGGTTAGAGTTATTTATGATTATTTTAAGAATATTTTAAAAATATTTTTATTTGCTTGAAATTTATAGGTTTAATGCAGATTTTAATATCTTGAAGCTCAGTTACTTACTATTAGAACTTCACAAAAGATCATCTTTTGGAGATCCAGTTTAGATCTTATAAGAATGAAATTTCATTCCTGGTGACCTAGAAATCCTATAAATTCCTCAAATTTTTTAGAAGTAAACGTTTCCTTAGCCATTTGTTTATTTAATAATAATGTAACTCATCTTTCCTTTGAAATTATTTTTTTTGAAAACTACCTATTTTAAGTGTATGTTTTTAATTGATAGAATAAGTGTGAAAAATTCAGTAGCTGTTTGAAATATTTTTGTTTTGCTTTTTGGATCATGTGTCATACAGTTATATATAATTCTGCTTAAAATGAACATGGATATTTAAATAAGGACATTCTTTATTGAAAAGAAATTTGGCATGATTCTTAAAAAACCAAAGATTCTGTGAAAATCTAAATATTGTTTTGCTTCATTGTATTGCATGTTTGGGCTATAAGAATGGTTTTAGTTGAACTCTCTATATTTTCTAGTGAGAACATAATTTCTGTTATTTGGAACATTAAAATTGTGGGATTTAGGTAAAGATTCAGGAATAGGACGGACTCCTATAAACAAACTTCTATAAACAAGTGTTACTGGAGCCTTCTTAGGTATATTCATTAATATTTAAGACTACATTAACTTATTTAAACAAATGTAAGATTAGATTGTTTCTTTGTGTAGGCATAGACAATGTAGGCCTTATGCCTGGTTATAGTTTTACCTAAAGTATTATTATTGTAAGGCATAAAGATATTCAGAAAAGACCACTCGAGTTGTCTTGTATTTTGCCCTTGACCTGTCTTTGGAAACTAACAAGGGTATTATTCTGAATCTCTCTAATTTGTGTAGAAATAAAGAATAGGGTGGAACACCAAAAACATACCTCTCAGCAGATTTGAAATTTAAGATTTATCTGTTTTAGAAATTTTGTCTATAGTTGTGGCTAAATTTTCTTTAAGAATATGCCTTATCTAAAACATTTCCTAATGAACTGGAAAGAAATTATCCTATTCTGGCCATTAAGAAATTGTTTACTAAATTTATTTTGAGGGAGCTAAATTAAAATCGCATGTATTTGAAAAGTCAATCATTTCAAAAAGGTTAATGGTTTATTCATTAACAGGATCAAGTTTTATAGCAATATTAATTTGACTAGGTTCTTTTTAGTAACTTTAGTTACTAAAAAGTGCATTTGGTGCATTTTTTTTCAACTCCTTAGCTATTCAGTAGGAATATAAGATTGTGTCAGAGAAAACTGATGTATCTACTAGTTATTTTCTTAGTTACAGAAATTTATATGTTAGAGGAAGAGTTGCAAAGAGGAAGTGAATAGAAAAAAAAAGTAGAGGTAATAAGAAAAATATTTTAAAAAAGATAGACATTAAGGTTGACTTAAGGATCAACAGTATACTGAATCTGGAGGGGGAATTCTTTATATTACATTAACCTAAATAGATAGGATTGCAAAGTACTTTTAGAAGAGTAACCACGTCCTATTGTGCTTTGCCAATTAAAATGCATGGAAATATAATGGATAAGAATCAGTGTAGTTCATAATATGATTTGAGGGATCAGAGTTACAATGTAAACAGAAGTTAGTGCAACATATGGATTGATTCTTATGCTGAGTTTAAGAAACTGAGCAAAGGGGCACCTGGGTGGCTCAGTGGGTTAAGCCACTGCCTTCGGCTCAGGTCATGATCCCAGGGTCCTGGGATCGAGTCCCACATCGGGCTCTCTGCTTAGCAGGGAGCCTGCTTCTCCCCTCCCCTCTCTGCCTGACTCTCTGCCTACTTGTGTAATCTCTGTCTGTCAAATAAATAAATAAAATCTTTAAAAAAAAGAAACTGAGCAAAGTGTACATGTTTTAAAACCAGAAAATCCGAGTTAACAGATTCTGCCTCCGTGCTGGATAATTTCAAATTCCTTGAAAGTGCAGCTGCAGATTTCAGTGATGAGGACGAAGATGATGACATTGATGGAAGAGAGAAAAGCATCATTGATACTTCAACGGTGAGTTGGATACACAGATATTAATATTTTTAGGGATCGTTATGCTTACTTTAAAAATAAGTGAGAAACAAGTGAGAAAAACTTTTTTAAAAATCCATATGCTGCAGCCTAAACCCTGAACTTTTTTTTCATGAATTTGGGGAAATATAATCTAAGAGTTTTTAGTATTGAGTTCAAATTCAATAATATTTTTAGGATGGCAGTTTTCTCTTAAAAGGTCCTTACTCTCTGGAGTACCAGCTGGCTCAGTCATTAGAGAACATGATTCTTGATCTCGGTTGTAAGTTCGAGCCCACATTGGGGAGAGATTACTTATAAAACTTTAAATAAATAATCTTTAAAGGTCCTCACTCTTTGACTTGTTAACTCATTAAACATTTAGTTCAATAGGGTTGGTGAATATGGTAAGAATTTTTATGTTATAACAATGCAGTGTTATTGGTGCTGTAAGACAATAGAACTGACAGACCCATTATGGTACCTGATGGCGACTGGCATCACCTCTATTCGATGCAGTTTGTCTTTCTTGTCTGGGTTGCTTTGGTAGACAAATGTTAAAAAATTTTAGAACTGTTCCACTAGATTTCATCAAACTTGTTTAAAGTTACTCTGTAGATTTGTTTAGATCTTTATAGGTTTATTGACTTTCCCATGGTAGTTTCTTGGAATAAGAGGTGTCTCTTGCTTCTTCTTCCTTCTCTTCCCTTCTCCATTCCATCATCTTCAGCTGCTCCTGGTTTTATTTTTTTTTTCCTTTTTTCTCTTTTTTTTTCCTCCCTCCTTTTTCCTCTTTCTCCTCTCTTCTCTTTCTTCTTCCTTCCCACTCCTCCTCTCTTTTTAAAGTAATAGATGAGGACATGCTTTGTTTTGTCTAGGAAAATGTTTACATTTCCTCTTTCATGTTTATTTAAGAAGAGTAAGGAAGAAAGGAAGGTAGTGAAGCTGACTGGACTTAGATGTGAAAGCTTTGGGTTTAAGCCCCAGTTCTGGCACTAATTTATCTGTGCTTCTTGCCCTTCAGGCTTAGTATTTTAGTTTGTGAAATGGGGATTATAAATACCCATCTTACCTTCAGAAGATCTTGTGAGCAATAAATGAGAAGCTATATATGAAAAATGATATAAATGATTTCTGGATGTAACTTCTCTGTCCTTTATGTCCTCTGCTTCCACCAGAGACTCTCAAATTATTACTTCCAGATTATTGTTTCCCTGAGCCACTCTGCAGTAGGATTCTGCTGATACAGCCTTGCCATGGATATTATTTGAACTTCAAGTAGTCACCCCCAATTTTTTTTTATCCAAATGGCGTATGTTTTTTCCATATTATTCATTTCCATATTATCCAAATAGCATATGTATTTTTATCCAAATAGTGTATGTCTTATATCCAATAGCGTATGTTTTAATTTACTGTAGTAAAATAAAATGCCTAAACTTGTATGATACCTTTTCTCTGTCCTATTCATTTGGAAGTTTTGTACTGCTTTGTGATTTCTATGGGCCAGTTGCATTGAGATCTTATTTTCCCATCAAAATACTTTATCCAAGGGGGGTCAGGGGAAGGGGTGTTGGGAGAGGGTGGTGGGGTTACATTATATGTTTAAATAAAAATAAATTAAAAAAAATACTTTATTCATAGCTCAGTGGTAAATGCTAACTGATTATAATGCTTTAAATATTAAGTATGGTTTTAGAGATATTCCTAACCATAAACTGGTTTCTTTTTGAGTATTCAAATTCGTAAAGATCCTGTCTTGCAGTTAGTATGGATAATAGCAATTCTATGGTCAAGCAGTGAAGGCATAGCTAATAGAAATATATTTAAACCTGTTTAAGCATTGACTGAAAAATCCTTTCAGTTTTTCAGGAAAAAATATCTCTAAACATATAATTGGTTTCTTTGTAACAGCTTTGTTGATTTTTAGGATATATCACATTAATTTTCACAGCTGCAGGCTAATAGCTGCAGACCAAAAGGACTTCCACAGTCTAATTCTATGTAGCAATGAGTAAGCATGACTTAAAAGATTTAGTGCAATGCTGTAGAAAGAAAGAATGGCTGAAAATCATCTATCAAAATGTGTAGTAAAACAAACAGGTTTTTAAACCATTATTATATTTCTTTAATTAAAATAGTTTGGTTGATTCAACTAAGAAAATACAGAAACATAGGCTATTAGTAAATTTGTGTGTAGCCGCATATGCTCTCTTCTTGTTCTTTACCTCCTACTGGAGTTTGATTGTTCTTTGGGTTACATTCTGAATCATTTCTCTCCTCTTTTTCTCCTTCTTCCTCATGATCAACCTCTTCACTTTATTTTTCTGCATTCTCACCATAGTATCATTAGTTAGTGTAATAATGATCTTGAAATTATACATGTATATAAAAAATGATCAATTTTAAATCGTTTGAAGGATAACTTCACCAGCAAGATGTCGTCTCCAGAAAAGGAATGGGATTAAGAATCATTAGCTATTGTGCTAGTTATAGTCCCATCCCTGTTTGTGTTATGTTTCTTCTAATGGTTTCAGAGTGACCTATCCCTCTTTCTAATCTTCATGGCACTCTGTGCAACCTGTAACTTCTTTGTGTTTGCCGTAATTCTTAAGTTGACTTCCAGACTCATTAGAAGTAGGAGTGGAGTGGAACTTGAGATGTAAGGAAAAGTAATATGTACTTATTACAACAAACCCTACCCCTTCCACTTACTAATCCTACTCTGCACTGGTAACCACACTTTTCTTCTGTGCTTAACCATTGAAAATGCAGGGGCTTTAATTTATTTAGGTGGGAGACATGATAGACAGTGGCCTGCAACTTGCCATATCTTCATTCATAAGGCTATATGGAAGAGAGACCTAGAAACAGATTTTTTTCTAAAGGAGTTAGTTTTGTAACTTAATATCATAGGAATTAGAATGTTGAAAATGCATTCAGTTTGTTGGTTTTTTAAAAGATTTTATTTATTTATTTGACAGACAGAGATCACACGTAGGCAGAGAGGCAGGCAGAGAGAGAGGGGGAAGCAGGCTCCCCGCTAAGCAGAGAGCCTGATGTGGGGCTCGATCCCAGAACCCTTGGGTCATGACCTGAGCCGAAGGCAGAAGCTTTAACCCACTGAGCCACCTAGGCGCCCCGCATTCAGTTTTTCAATATAAAGTTCCAGCTACTTCTGTATTTTCTCTTCTCTTTTCATCAGGCATTGAGAACAAGAATTCTCTATCTTTAGGGTGTTGGTGATGGCCCCCTAAGTCATATCTGGTGTCCCATCAGGGTCAGAGTAAGGGAGAAATCAAGCCTCTAAGGTAAAAGAAAGATGGATTAGACAGTGTGTTTGTGGAACAATGAAGGTCAGCATCTTCTATTGGTATAACTCTTCAGAGATACTTTTCTACCTTAGTTTGGCTGCCCAGGGAAAATTAGAAAAAATTATTAGCATTGGTTACAAAAGAATACACCTTCAGCATGGGTTTTCTGTACACAGTATGTCAAACTAGTCTTGCTCTTTTGTTTGTTTAATAGATTTGCTAGATGGGAGATTGGAATATGCTGTAAACATAAGGGGAAATACTCCAAGTAGTTAAAGCAGTTATTCTAGCAGCATTAAAGAGCCCTTGATTTCTCCTATTCAGTTTTTATATATACCAGGACACTGAAGGCAGATTAGGTTTCATCTGCTGTACCAGCTTTCTGCTGATGGTGGCTTCCTAGAGTGCTACACTGAGAAGGATTTTTTTAAAAATTTAAATTAAAGTTAGTTAATATATAATGTAGTATTGGTTTCAGGAATAGAATTTAGTGATTCATCGCTTTCATATACTACCTAGTACTCATCATAACAAGTATCCTCCTTAATGCCCATTACCCATTTTGCCCATCCTATCACCTACCTCCCCTCCAGCAACCCTCAGTTTGTTCTCTATACTTAAGAGTCTCTTATGGTTTACCTCCCTCTCTGTTTTTATCTTATTTTATTTTTCCTTCCCTTTCCCTATATTCATCTGTTTTGCTTCTTAAATTTCACAAATGAATGAAATCATATGATACTTGTGTTTGGCTGACTTATTTCATTTAGCATTATATTCTCTACTCCATCCATCCATCCATGTTGTTACAAATGGCAAGATTTCATTTTTTGATGACTGAGTAATATTCCTGTGTGTGTGTGTGTGTGTGTGTGTTTGTGTGTGTGTGTGTATACACCACATCTTCTTTATCCATTCATTTGTCGGTGGACCTTTGGGCTGTTTCCATAAAGTGGCTGTTGTCCGTAGTGCTGCTCTAAATATTGGGGTATATTGGTGCTCCTTTGAATCAGCATTTTTGTATTCTTTGGATAAATACCTGGTAGTGGCAATTGCTGGGTTGTAGGGTAGTTCTCTTTTTAAATTTTTGAGGAACTTCCATACTGTTTCACTGAGAAAGATTTCTGAGGCTGTATCTGATCTCAGATGAAAAGTACTGTGATTGGTAAGTGATACCAGGAATGAGCATGAGAACAGGGTCATACAAGTCAGGTATTTGTTATCTCTTAGAGTCTGTTTTTAGACTCTGTATTCTGTCCTATTGATCAGTCTCTTGAACCCTTAAAATTTTAATTCACTCACAATAGCCCAGTGATAAAGTTTGATTAGATCTTGCTATTTCCATTTTGCATGAAGTGAAGAAGCTCAGACCTGGAGAAGCTGCGGTAGTGAGCCCATTTTATCAAAAGAAGCTGCAAATCATTCATCCTAAATTCTTTGGGTTTCTGGCAGTAGAGGTGACTAAAAAGATAATTCATAAAGAGTTTTGACATATAGATCTCAAAGATTATCCCTGCATGCATTAAGCCTAAATTTCAATCCTCCAACTGAATTTGTGACCAGGGATATTCCTAAATACATAATAACCCTTATTAGATTTGCTAATAAATCTAAGTCAAGTCCTACTTGGAAAGATCAGTATTTCAGAAAAAAATTGAATACATAGTGAGTTATTAGAGAAAACTGATGCAAGGTTGGAACAGTAGAAATACTGCGGGAAACTTTTTCCTTCTCTAACACCATACTTTCTAACACTTGAGACATGCATTTCTGAGTTTGTAGCTTTATGATTTTAGATTTTTTTAAGGGAATTATGTGGTAGAGTTAACATTTATATTCTGTAAAACTCCTGTATTTTATGAAGTGTTTCTCTTTTTGGTTAGATTAGAATGTCTGCGCATGGCACAGACTGCATCCAAGAAATGGGGGATATGGTTGTGGTTCTCTTAGTACAGTAGTATATGACGGATGTATTTTGTCTATTTATAATTTAAATATCTAGCTTATATTCCAGTGTTTTCAACATATAATTCCATTAGCTTATTTAAAACAAGCCACCATTGAACCAAGTTTAAATTATTACTTTAAAATGTGTAATGTATATCTTTTTAAAATGATACCTGTTTTACATTGAATTGGTTAAGTACTCTGGCTATTTAACATAACAAAGATATGCTTTCTGAAGAAACCAATAATTGGGTTTTCTCATTCAGTGATAAAGGGATACTGTTTTCCTTTATTTAAATTAATTTAAATATATATAATTTAAATGTATAAATATATACATAATATATCCTAAAATTTTAATTTAGAATGTTTTTTTCATTAGATTGTCAGGAAAAAAGCATTGCCTGACAGCAGTGAAGATCGAGATACAAAAGAAGCTCTAAAGGAGTTTGACTTCTTGGTTACATCAGAGGAAGGAGACAATGAGTCTAGAAGTGCGGGTGATGGAACAGAATGGGGTAAGGAAGCATACTGAATCTATCCAGAGGTGTTAAGTCAATGAAAGAAACTAATGTTTTCCTAGGGGAGCAGCATCTTGAAGAACACTGTAAATTTCTTATAATGTTGAAATTTTGAGCATCCTATGAACTTTTTACTGTTGTCATCTTATATTCAGGGTGTATGTCTGTGTGTGCATGTTTAAAGAATGTTGTACAACTAGTTACCTCATTTTTTTTTTAATATAGGCAATATACCATTAAAATAATTTGAATCCATATGCAGAATGTTCTGTGTTTCCTGCCCAGGTATTAGAACTTGCAAATCTAGATTTTGTGGAAATTGAGTTTGAGAATGTAATAGAAGAGTTTTTAGAGATTCATCTCTGGCATCTTCTGTGCAAAAAGAAGTATAAATTTAAAAAACTGTAGTTACTCAGTCTAGGCAGATTTCACCAGTTTATGCAAAGCATAGAATTTTTTGGTGCAAATTGTTCTGAACAAATTTAGTATTTGAAACATCTCACGAGGTTAAATCAAGTTATTTGGGGGAAGACTTCTAAGGCATAGATTATTCTTTGGGTTTGGAAATGAATTGTTGCTTTCAGTAAGGTGGGATTGTGATAAATTCTTCAAAAGTGATGAGTTCTGTCGGGTGTGTGTACATGTAGCATGAGTGAGGAAGACAGAGAGAGAGTTATCGAGAATGAGACAAATTTTCTGTTGAGGTTGAAAAATTCTGGGAGACTCTTAGTTGCAGTTTTATGTACTTTAAAGACAGATGGGGTTAGAGAATCAGTAACTATCCTAGTTTTAAATTGGGGGCTTCTCTTGAGCCTTTACCTTCAAGAACTCTTATGATGCCACTTCTTTTCCTTTTTTGTGGCGAATATCTGAAGGTAATTATTATATGGGATAATTAGTCATTGAAATATATAATGGCTATAAAATAACTAATTCTTTTTTTTTGCAATGAAACAAAGTTTAGAAACCAAGGGGGAAATTGAAGTAAAGTCTCTTTTCTCTATTGTTACTACTGAGTTTATATATCAAGTTATTCAGATATTTTAGGCACTAGTTCTACCAGTATAGCTAGATCCACTGTCTATACAGAAGTCTTTCTCTGAGGAGTCATACATCTGTATAAATAATAGTTGGCTTTTTTCATTGCCAGTCTTATTGCAAGAGTTTTGTGATTCATTTCTCTCCAAAGACAGCTGCATTATTTCTTTATAGGGTGAGTCTTGGCCCAGAGCATTATATGGTACATGTGTGTACGTTTTAATTACTCTAACCTCCTATGAAGTTACTGGTGAAAACATGAGTGAATTGTCCCTATCTTTGAGCTGTCTTACTCTTCAGTAGTGTGCTGGGTATTTCTGAGTATGAGTGAATTGGATCTTTCAGTTGATTAGAGATTTCCTTACCAGGAGTTTAGCCTTGTGTGTTTTTATTCAGAAAATTTTATTGAGAAAATTTTGTTCAGAAAATTTCACTCTTAAGCAATTAAAAGAACTAGATTGCAAATCCCGTTTAGTTGAATGGACATTTAAAACTTTTTTTTTCTAAATATTTTCATTTATTTGACACACACACAGAGAAATCACAAGTAGGTAGAGAGGCAGGCAGAGAGAGAGGAGGAAGCAGGCTCCCCATTGAGCAGAAAGCCCGATGTGGGGCACGATCCCTGGACCCTGAGATCATGACCAGAGGCTTAACCCACTGAGCCACCCAGGTGCCCCATTTAAAACGTTTTAAGTGCTTTATTTATTTCTCCTCTTCCCCCTTAAAAATGAAGTAACTATACCTAGGTTTAGAATCTTTTTATTTTCTGGCAAGCAAATAGATTCACCACACATCTTCCATGATCTTCCATTACTATTGTGAGTCTAGTGAAGATTACAATAGGATTAACTTTTAATTTAAAAAATTGAGGACACTGTACGATCTAAAAGCTACCTGGTTTAATTTATTATTAAGACCTGATTGATGAAATATTAACATTTTTAATTGCTAGATCTTTCTGGGAAGTTAGAGACCATTTTTATTATTGGTAGATTGTAGTTAGAGCTATAAAAATGTTGAACTTTTAAATTTATTGTGTTTAATCTTTTCAGAGGCCCAATTAAGTTTTTTGAACTGTAGATTGAAATTGAACTTATTAAAAATAGGTTCCTATTTGTTCTGATTCATTTTGGTTTATTCCAGTCATTTAACAAATATTGATCAAATGCTTTCTATGTGCCAAGTCATTTGGTGAAGATACCTGTGGATCCACAGGACCCCTTGGTCCATATAGTCTACTAAGAGAATAAACATAAATGATAGATCATGTTAGAAGGTGATAAATGCTATGGAAAATAGAAAAAGTAGAACAGAGTAAGGGGGGTAGAGAGTACTGGGGTTGGGGTAAAGTGGAGGAGACAAATTATAATTTAAAATTGTAATGGGGTAAGTTCCATTTTAATATTTGTACAAAAGACTCAAAGTTGATTGGTGGGTTAGCAATATGGTATCTAAAGAAGGAATATTCAGGAAAAAGAAAGCCGCAGCAAATGACCCAAGATAGCAGCAGCCTTGATATGCTTGAGGAATTCAAGGATACCAGAATGGCTAGAGCAGAGTGATTCTAGGGGAAATATGGTAAGAAATGACCAAATCATGCAGGGCCCTTAGACCACTGATGAGATGGGGAACCACAGGAAGAATTTTAGCAGAAGGGTGCCATGATCTGACTTTGAATTTAAAGCATCATTCTGGCTTTATTGAGAATAGACTACATAGAGTACCCAGTGTTGATAATAGTCTTGGTGTGAGGGGAGAGGGGACAACTATTGGAGTAATTCTAGCAAGAGACAGAGTGATTAGAGAAGTAGAGTATGTGCTAAGTAGTCAGATTCTGGCTGTGTTTGGAAGGTAGGAAAAACAGTATTTTCTGAAATACCTGATGTGAAGTATGAAAGAAAAGGGAGGTTTTTGGTCTGAGCAAATGGAAGGATGATGACGCACTGGATTTGGAAGATTGGGAATTTGATTTCACAGGTTTAGTTTGAGACAATGTGTTAGACTTTCTAATGGAAATGTGGAGTGGGCAATTGGATATATGAGTCTGAGTTCAAGCGAGAGTTCTGAGCTAAAACATAATGTTATATGGTATATAATTAATTTTATACTCACATAAAATATATATCACATTCTTTAAATTTTCTTCTCCTGTAATAGTGAAAATTAATGATTGAATTTACTAAGAGCTCAGTTTCCTGTTTAAGAATTTGTAAACTAACAAATCACTTAAATTGCTTTAAATTTTGAATGAAGGTTGACTGCTAAGTTTACAAAGTGCTATATATAAGGCTGTAAAAAAAAAAGTCATTAGTTGATGAACACATGCCAAAAACGTAAAATTTTTTAGATGAAAAATATTATTCAAAACTATTTTGTGTAATCTCTTAATAATAATCTCTCATTTCATAAATTAGTAAGAAGTTTTTTTTATGAGTCAGTCCTAATTGAATAAGAAAATGAGGGCTTCTTCTAGAGTTTTTGGGCATAATTTACTAAAAGTCAATCAAATCTTCTAGGGTTTGTTTTTTTTCTATGTCTCTTTCAAGAGAAATTTCTTACTACCTAGGGAATTGAATTGTCATTTCTTAGATACTATATTTTGTATGACTTATACATCTAAAGAATAAGCAATGACTTTTTAAAATTAGTGATACAATGAAGAAAATGATTGTTATGTCATTTGGAGACATAACAGTGAATTGACCTACAGTATATCTTATTTAAAAAGGCTGTTTCATTTTTTTCACTCTATTTAGAAAAGGAAGACCAGTGTCTCATGCCTGAAGCCTGGAATGTGGACCAGGGAGTAATTACCAAACTCAAGGAACAATACAAAAAGGAGAGAAAGGGGAAAAAGGGGGTGAAGAGTAAGTGGAAAACATTGTATCTGTAAATCATAAATCTTGCCTCTTTTACATCCCCCAATTTTTTTTCAATGTTTTCCTAAAACCACTTACTCTTTTTCTTTTCTGCTCCTGATCTCTTTTCTTTTCACCTGTTCTCAGGGGTTGAAATTAAATGGTTAACTATTTGAGTATGACCTTAAAAAAATAAAAACAACCATGCATGTGATTATGGAATCATAATATATTTCAGTAATACATCTAGAGCCTCATGAGAGTGTGGCACTATATATTCAAAACACAGTGATAATTTCATTTTTAAAGTACATATGCTTAATTACCACAATGATTTTTTCACTGTCGACAATTTTAAATCTCATCTAGTATGACCCTCTGGCAATCCACCCAAATTATTGCATATTATTTTTGGACTTGGAGACAGAAAGTTAATTTCTACCCCTGAATAGTCTGTGTGTTCATAACTTAAAGTTCATTTGCTCTCACCGCTATATGTTATACAGGGTACAGAATCAAATATACAACTTATAGAAGTATTTATTTAAAAATTTTGGCCAATTTCATTTATAGTAATATTACCAATTAGCTTTTTTCTTTTTAATAAGATGTCTACCATATCAAAAATGGAAGCTAAAATGAAATTGCTACCCTGTGAATCATTCACACACACACACACACATAAAAAACTCATTATACAAATTATTAGGTTTAACAGTAGAACTAATTAAATATGTAAAGTAGAAATACAATGTCTTTCAAGCATCCCTGAAAACCATCTAAAACACCATTTTAGGAGAGCAAGGCTAAACTACCTCCTTGTGCTTCCACCCTCATTGACAATATGAATGTGGGTCTCCCTTTTATGGCAGAAAGAATTGCATCCTTTGGGATATTAAAGTAGTATTAAGTAAGTAAAGATTAAAATCCAGTTTAGTGAAACATGTATTTAAAAGTTGGAAAAAGTAGTGTAGCCATTACCAATAAACATTTAAATCTTTATTTAAAATATCTTAGGTGTTACAAGTGTTTAGCTTGAATGGGTAAAAAGTCAGTGACTATTTTTGATGTTATCATTATACCAACTATTACATGACTGAGAGATGATGTTATTTGATGCCGCCTCAATATAAATTAAATCATAATGAGAAAGATTAATAATAAAATAAAGAGCATTTTGTACCTTTTCTCCAAATATATGGATAAAAATTTTAATCTTAAACAGTAAGGTTTTATTGTTAGGACTTTTCAGAACTATGGCAAAACGAGTTATATTGGAATTTTAATGCAAATATCATAAATGAGAAGGAATATTTTAATTTTCAGATTGTCTTAATGTTGATATTTCTTTAAGTCCTTATGCTGCAGTAATGAATGTCTTCAAATGTAAGACATCTCTCGACTGGAAGGGTATCTAGGTCTTATGTAGAATCCACCTACTATTGTATTGATTATTCAGTTCTTGTCAAATATCAAGACATTGCTATAGTTGGAATTTAGCACTTAAGATCTAAAATGGCACCATTTGACTGGAACAATATTTCTACTAATGGAAGCTATTGGATTTCCTGACTAGGGATTATGATCACTATGCAGGCATATAGCACATAGTTTTGTTGTATGATGGAGAAAAATGACTGCAGGGAGAGAAATTTTAATATGTTTCATTGACGATAGAAGGACTGGAGAGTGAGGCTGAGCACATTTTGTTTATCGCTGTCAGTTCATGTTTCCTTAATAAAATGGTGATCTGGGAACAAGTGAAGACATAATAAAAACAGAGCTCTGACTTGATATATGAAGCATGGATTTATAAACCACCATAAATATATTTTTAATTGAATTAGAAATTACTCATTGGAAAAGTTTGAGTCCTTTTGATATGGTTTAGTAGAAATATTTCCAGTCAAATTGTGTATGCCAATCATACTGTCTTGAAATATATTTCTAGGTATTAGTTAAAATTGCTTAAAAGTAGTTGTATTCTTTGCTGGTATAGGAAAAAAAACATAATGGACTATGGGTAAGATTTTCCCATTCTTAATTAAACTTGTAACAGGAAAAACTACCGAAGATCTGTTTCAGCCTCTATCCTATATAAAACAGTCAAAACAGGGATGTGGGAGAATGAAGAACCAAAGCTCAGGTAAGTAATCAGTAGGGCACAAGATTTCACCTCGGGTACCATAGTTTCAGGATGTAAGGCAATGAATGCAACGTAACATAAACAGACAAACAAAAGGGATGTTATTGTTTAATTCAATACACAGTAGCTTCACAATCCATGGTATCTGTCTGCATTTAGAGTAATATATAAGGATTATAGAGTAATACTATTTTTATGGTCCAAGTTGGACATGAACATTATTTTTCATGCAAATAGTAATACTGTTCCATTAGCTTAATTTTTAAAATATATGTAAAACAATTCTTCTCAAGAAATAAACTTTTAAAATAATTTGAAGACTTGGAAAAATGCTTTTTAGTATTTTTAGTAGGGCAGTTTTAAAGGTGAATGTAGGTAGATATGAATAAGGTTAATGGCACCATTTTGATGCAGTTGAATAATTCTCTTCTTTTTTGTTCTCTTCCTCCCTGTTTTTGGGCCAGGGCCTAATAGGTCAAAACTACAAGATATGCTTGCTAATTTGAGAGATGTTGATGAACTTCCCTCATTGCAGCCATCTGTGGGTTCACCTTCCAGACCCACCAGCTCCAGGCTTCCCGAACACGAAATAAATAGGGCAGATGAAGGTAAGTATGTAAGACCTCTCCAGGTGTCTTGGTGGCTCAGTCAGTTAAGCATCTGACTCTTGATTTCAGTGTAGGTTATGATCTCAGAGTTGTGAGATTGAGTCCTGCCCATGTCAGGCTCCACACCCAATGTGAATTCTCTTGGGATTCTTGGGATTCTCTCTCTCTCTCCCTCTCCCTTGGCCCCTCTTTCTCTCTCCTCTGGAAAAAAAAAAGGACACTCTGGAGCACAAAAAGTATGGGGATATCTATCTATCTATCTATCTATCTATATAGATCTATCTGTATTTTCTGTTTTTACTTTGTTCCCTTTTAGCCCTTGTCCAAATGCATATATATTTTTTACAAAGTCCCCAAGTAGAATTATTCCATTTTGTTTTATTCACTTAGCATAAAGCCACAAAAATAACTTTCATAATTATAACTTCAAGATTACATATTATATTTTAGACTTGATACTTAACTGTTTCCCTGTTGAAAATTTAGGTTCCTGGTTTTTTATAGCACCATCTTATGGTATATAAATACTGTTCTTCCTGTCTTTTAGATACAAGTTCTGATTTATGTGTTTATAAATGTATTAAATGCCTGTAGGTAGAAATTGATTTTAATATATATATTTACACTAGCTGAAAATCCAATATGACATAAAAGTAATTTTAATGATTAATATTTTTTTGAATTTATGTTTAAAAATTATATTGACTATTTTTTTTAAAGATTTTATTTATTTATTTATTTTAAGATTTTTTTATTTATTTATTAGTTAGAGAGCGAGCGAGCACAGGCAGACAGAGAGGCAGGCAGAGGCAGAGGGAGAAGCAGGCTCCCCGCCGAGCAAGGAGCCCGATGTGGGACTCGATCCCAGGACGCTGGGATCATGACCCGAGCCGAAGGCAGCCGCTTAACCAACTGAGCCACCCAGTCGTCCCAAAGATTTTATTTATTTATCTGACAGAAATCACAAGTAGGCAGAGAGGCAGGCAGAGAGCGGGAGAGGAGGAAGCAGGCTCCCCGCCAAGCAGAGAGCCCAATGCGGGACTCGATCCCAGGACCCTGAGATCATGACCTGAGCCGAAGACAGATGCTTAACCCACTGAGCCACCCAGGCGCCCCTATCTTGAATATTTTTAATACTGTAATTATTTGCAGTAAATATTCCTCTTCAGATTTTTTTAAAGATTTTATTTATTTATTTGACAGAAATCACAAGTAGGCAGAGAGGCAGGCAGAGAGAGGGGGGAAGCAGGCTCCCCACTGAGCAGGGAGCCCGATGTGGGACTTGATCCTAGGACCCTGGGATCATGACCTGAGCCGAAGGCAGAGGCCTTAACCCACTGAACCACCCAGGTGCCCTCCTCTTCAGATTTTTATTGATTGAACAAAGCAGCCCAGGAAAAAGCCACAGAAAAATCCTAAGTGTTTTTCTTTCTTGTTTTTTTAAAATTCAGTTACATTTTAAAGAGACATAAACTGATAGAAATTTAATGGACAGATTTATGGTTGGAATACATTTTAAATAAAATTTTTGACCATAACATGGTTAGTTATTTGTTAGAGTTAATTATAGTATACTTGGAATTTATTATTCATACATTAAATAATGAAGATGTGTATATTACACCTTTATAGTCTAAATATACAATTTCTTTGGTGTAGCCAGGTTTTTTGAATGAAAGATGTGAAGTCATGGACCTCATTAGGTATGTTTTGTTATTCACTAGGTGATACATATGATGAACACTATCGATATGAGAATTTTAATCAGTTTCAGTTATTCTAAGATCAGGTCTAGATAAGGAAAAAAGTTAGTTCTTATTTTATTCTGATAACTCCTAAAAAGTTTTATCAGAGATTTCATCTTACAGAATTCTAATAATAGAGGCAGGCTAAGTACTATATACTAAATGACAAATATACAAAGCATTACATAAGCCACAGAAAGTGCCCTTGACAGAAAAAAATATATAAGAACCTTAAAACTGAAGGGTTGAATATCTGGCTTACTGTCTGTAACATTGGCCATTCTAAGCTTTCCTCCTCAGTGTAAGGTTTTCAGCAATAGAAAAAGTATGTAAGAAATACATTGTGTATTTAATTGTCTGTGACTGATGCTTCTTGGCCTCCAATTTAGTTTCAGAAAACAGGTCCATAGCCTATGTATGCTATAAATGTTTATTGCTTTATTTTTGTTTTAATAATTCAGAAGATAGTGCCGTACTTAAGAGGTACAGTTCAATAATTTGATTAGAGCTAGTAACGTTTAGTTACCAGAGAGAAATGGGATGTATAGTCTGAAGTTCTAAGGCATCTTAGAGAGCAGTCAAGTGAGTTCTGCTCACTGTCCTGCTCTTTCTTGGACCCTAAGGTCAGCTGGCTTAGCCGATGGTGTGTGGTGGGTGGAGTTGCTGCCTTCCTTTGTTTTCAGGTTTTACTTGGTCATTTTTACAGCATTATTTAAATTAGCCCAAATAATGTGTATGCTTAAATCCCATGAATCTTAGTCTTGTTTTTTTAAGAATTATTTTTATTTCACACCTGAACAAAGCTGTCTAGAAATAGTAGAGATGAAAGCAAACAAAACACCTGGCTAAAGACCCAGCCTTATAGTCTACGTGAGTCTTTCTGTTGAAATTTTGGTGCAAAAAATTGCCATTATAGCTTAAACAGCCCCCCACTCTTCAGTAGTAAATGTTAGAGTTGTTCAAACTCCTCAGAAGATATGTAGTATGTTTGGGTAAAACCCATTTTTATTTTATTATTGCTGTTTTATTGTATGGTGGTTTAAAAATGTCTTCATTTATATACTCCTTTGTTCATAAAGGATTTTGTTTTATTTTTTTAAAGATTTTATTTATTTACTTGACAGAGAGAGAGTAGGCAGAGAGGCAGGCAGAGAGATAGGGGAAAGCAGGCTCCCTGAGCAGAGAGGTTGATGCAGGGTTTGATCCCAGGACCCTGAGATCATGACCTGAGCTGAAGGCAGAGGCTTATTAATCCACTGAGCAACCCAGGTGCCCCATCTTAAAGAATTTTATTTTATTTTTATTTATTTTTTTAAAGATTTTATTTATTTATTTGACAGAGAGGGACACAATGAGAGAGGGAACACAAACAGGGGGAGTGGGAGAGGGAGAAGCAGGCTTCCCGTGGAGCAGTGAGCCCGATGTGGGGCTTGATCCCAGGACCGTGGGATCATGACCCAGGCTGAAGGCAGCCACCCAACGACTGAGCCACCCAGGCGCCCCTTAAAGAATTTTAAATAGAGGGTCTTCCTCTACTGTTTTTAAAACACATAACTAAAAATAAATAAAACATAACTATTCTTTTATTTCAACGAATACTTATGATTGAATCTAAACTTACATAATTGGATTGAAAGCTGTGAAAAGCACCTTTAAGTCCAGTTTTTTTGCATTAATTAACTCACTTCTTTTTCTTTTTTTTTTTTTTTTTAGAGGGAGAGTGAGGGAACGAGTCGGGAGAGGGGAAGGGGGAAAGGGAACATCTCCAGCAGGCTCCACTCCCAGCATGGAGCCCAATATGGGGCTCGATCTCATGATCCTGAGATCGTGACCTGAGCCGAAATCAAGAGTCAGAGGATACTTAACTAACTGAGCCATTCAGGCGCCACTTGACTTGATTCTTTTAAGAAAAAGTTAATTTACCATTTTTTAACAGCCTAAGTTTGAAATAATAAATTCATGTAATCAACTTACAATGTTTGTCATTAGGAAAGTAATCATCTCTAGAAAACTACTCAAAGACCATCTCTGACAGTTTGCTAGAATAATTTGCATTTATAAAAATTAACAATTCACTATTAACCAAATTAAATAAAATTCCTATTTTAATTTGGCATTTTGCTTTTAACTGGTTCTTCTGTGATAGTGATTGAAGGAATTGGACTGGCATGTTCAGTGTTATGAAGATATTTTCACTTATCACAAAGAAAATCTGTCCTCTTGAAGCACAGTTAGCAGCTAATGAAAATGTTCAAATGGACACTTTGTTAAAAACATTTCTTTGAAAAGAAATCCACTTACAATGCAAAAAGTTTCCTTTGAAATAAACATTTTTAAATGAAATGCAACATACCTGCAGAAAACTGCTGAAGTCATAAGGGAACAGGTCAGTGAATCATCACAACAGCCATGTTACCTCTACCTAGGTCAACAAGCAGAACATTACCAGGGCCCTGGAAGAAGTCCTGTTTGTGCTTCAGATTACTAAATCACTGCTCCTTCCCTTGTCTCCAGACATAATCCTGACTTCTAACACCAGCATTGATTTTACCTCCTATAAGCACATTTTATTGTTACCATTTTCATTTGAAATTTTCTGTATTCTTCCAGGTTATAGAATTAAACAGTTTTATTTTGAATGAGACCAGCAGTGTTCAGATCACTTGTTATATATATTTAATAATTGATAGAATAACTTGAGTAAGTAACAAAAAATATCAAATGAGGAAAGCCTGCCTTTTTTTTGTTGTTGTATTTTTTTTGTGAAAAAGAAAGGACAGTGGTCTATTGGATTTGTTTCATGTTGTACTTTTCTAATTAGATGATACCTTTAGTTATGGTTAAGATATGGAAAAAGCAGCCAGTTCTGGGGCACCTTGGTGGCTCGGTTGGTTAAGCATCCTACTCTTGATTTTGGCTCAGGTCGTGTTCTCAAGGTCCTGAGATCGAGCCCCTTGTTGGGCTCTTCACTCAGCAGGGAGTATGTTTCTCCCTCTGACCCTCCCCCCACTTAAGCTCTCTCTCTCTCTCAAATAAATAAATAGAATCTTTAAAAAAAAAAAAAAGCAGCTAATTCTTAAGAGTTTTCTGCTAACTGAATTTTATTGTGTTTAAAAGCATTTAAAAATAAATGTAGGGGCACCTGGGTGGCTCAGTGGATTAAGCCTCTGCCTTCAGCTCATGTCATGATTTCAGAGGTCCTGGGATTGAGCCTTGCATTGAGCCCTGCATCGAGCCCCGCATCTCTGCTTAGCAGGGAGCCTGCTTCCCCATCTCTGTCTCTACCTGCCTCTCTTCCTACTTGTGATCTCTGTCTGTCAAATAAATAAATAAATAAAATCTTTATAAAGAAAATAAAATAAATGTAGATATGTCCTTAAGAGTCTAATTGTTTACACTTCAGAGGTTTTTTTATGTTTCTTTTGTCTTTCCCCTTCAGTGGAAGCATTGACCTTTCCTCCTTCTTCTGGGAAATCCTTCATCATGGGAGCAGATGAAGCCCTTGAAAGTGAACTGGGACTTGGAGAATTGGCAGGCCTTACAGTGGCCAATGAAGCAGATTCACTAACTTACGATGTGAGTCGTGGTTTTATTTTTGTTGTTCTTTTGTCATTTCTTAAAAATAAAAAGTTTTTTTTTTAAAGATTTTATTTATTTATTTGACAGACAGAGATCAAAAGTAGGCAGAGAGGCAGGCAGAGAGAGAATGGAGGAAGCAGGCTCCCTGCAGAGCAGAGAGCCTGATGCGGGGCTCTATCCCAGGAAGTTGGGATCATGACCTGAGCTGAAGGCAGAGGCTTTAACCCACTGAGCCACCCAGGAGCCCCTCAGTTAGAATTATCCATTTTACATTATTCATTTTGCTTTATCCTATTTCCCCCCTGCACATCTGACTGTCCATCTGGGATTGCTTTCCTTTTACTCTAAGAACAGTTAATATTTCTCTTTGGTGAAAGTCACTGGTGCCCAGTTCCCTCAGTTTCTGGTTTTATTAAATTGTATTTCGCCTGAGTTGGTTAACTACTACTTCTGGTATCAAAGCCCATTTGGCAAGGGTTGTTTTGTTTCCTTTTTAAGCACTCTATATAATTTCATTTTCTTCCTTTGTGGTTTTCTGCTAAAGTTAACTGTCTTTAACTGGTCATTCAGTGGTAGTCTGATTTTTTTTCTCTCTGAGTGTTACTCTCCCTGTGTCTTGAATGTCAGCCAAGGTTAGATTTCTTTTTATTTAACCTTCTTGAAGTTCTTAGACCTTCTTGGCTTACTATTTTTTTAATCAGTTTTGTGTAAAATTCTCAGCCATTTATCTTCAAATATTGATATTGCACTTCTTTCTTTTCCTTCTGAAACTCTAATTGTACTGTTAGCTCTTTCTGTGTCCTCTGTCTCCTACTCCCTCTCCTGTATTTTCCATCTTTTGTTTCTCCATACTTCAGTCTAGGTGTTTTTATGGCCCATCTCCTGGTTTGCTAATTCTCACTTCAGTTATGTAAAATGTTATTAGACCCATCTGTTTAGATCTTATGTTGTTTGCTTCTGGAGTTTTTTGTTGTTGTTGTTTATAGATTTTTTCCAAAATTTACAGTGTGTCTTTTATTTTTCTTGAACACAGTAAGCATGATTATGTATTTGTTTGTCTTCATTTATGCTGTATTATCCTGCATAGGCATGGTTATTTTTTATTATGTCCAAAGAACTGTACCAAAAAGTTGTCTGTAGAAATAACTTCAGGCCTAAAGTGATACCTTCCCTCAGGGAGTTACTTTGATTTGCTTCTCTCAGATGGCTGTAGACACTAGAAATCTGGATCACCTCACTCCATTTTCAATTTTTCAGATAATCTAAAGCTGATCTACAGTCTCTGTAAGGGCTTGTATTCTTCTAGTTAACTCTTCTATCTAGAATGTGGCCCAGGGGCACCTGAGTGGCTCAGTCAAATGAGGTTTGCCTTCGGCTCGGGTCATGATCCCAGGGTCCTGGGATCCAGTCCCACATTGGGCTCCCTGCTCAGCGGGGAGCCTGCTTCTCCCTCTGCTGCTCCCTCTGCTTATACTCTGTGTCAAATAAATACATACATACGTATGTGTGTATATGTATGTATATGTATGTGTGTGTATATGTGTGTATACATGTGTGTGTGTGTGTGTGTGTGTGTGTATCTTTTTTAAAAAGTGGGGGACTCCTGGGTGGCTCAGTTGGTTAAGCGTCTGCCTTCTGCTCAGGTCATGATCCCAGGGTCCTGGGATCAAGCCCTGCGTCAGGCTCCCTGCTCGGAACCCTTGAAAGTAATCTCTAGTTCTAATAAATATGCTAGTAATATATTGCTATGTGACAAATTACACAACTTAATTAACAAACTACACAATTAAAACAACATTTGTTGTATCATAGTTTCTGGAGGTCAGCAATCTGAAACAGCTTAGCTGTGCAGTTCTGGACTCTCATGTGGTTGTAGTCAAGGTGTAGGCAAGAATTGCATTCTTTTTTTTTTTAAAGAATTGCATTCTTAAATGAAGACTTGATTTGGGGAAGATCTACTTCCAGGCTCACTCATGTGGTTGTTGGAAGGCCGTGGTTCCTTCCTGGCCATTGGTTGGAGACTAGTTCCACACCACATGGGTGTGGGTTCCTCATCAGGGCAGCTGGCTGCCCCAGTGTGAGTGCCCTTGAAAATAGAGTGAGTAAGAACACCCAAGATGCAAGGTTTTTGCTGTGTGTTATTGGTCACATGGAACAACTCTGTGATGTACAAGGGGATTCACAAGGTGTAAATATGAGGTGGTAAGGCAGATTGGGAACCATCTTAGTTCCTATCTACCACATTAAGACATTCAGAAGGAATTGAACTGTTTTTTTTTTTTTAATTTTATTTATTAATTTGACAGACAGAGATCACAAGTAGGCAGAGAGGCAGGCAGAGAGAGAGGAAGGGAAGCAGGCTCCCTGCTGAGCAGAGAGCCCAATGTGGGGCTCGATCCCAGGACTCTGGGATCATGATCTGAGCCGAAGGCAGAGGCTTAACCCACTGAGCCACCCAGGTGCCCCAGGAATTGAATTATTCTTACATACAAAAATCTTTCGGCTTATTAATAAGAGCAGACAAGAGTCAACTTAGTTAATTTCACTCCCCCTCTGCTTCCCCCACAAGGATAACCAGCCCAATTCTTATAGTAGTTCCTTGTATCCTGTGTGTTGTCTTCTTACTGATCCAATTGTGACATGCTCTATCCAGATTTTTCTGCAAATTTCTGGGTCCTAATTAAAGTTTATATTAAGAGTATAGCCTCTGGGGGCACTTGGGCAGCTCAGTGGGTTAAAGCCTCTACCTTTGGCTCAGGTCATGATCCCAGGGTCCTGGGATCGAGCCCCACATAGGCTCTCTGCTCAGCAGGGAGCCTGCCTCCCTGGCTCCCCACCCCACCTGCCTCTCTGCTACTTGTGATCTCTGTCTGTCAAATAAATTAATTAAAAAAAAAAAAGAGTATAGCCTCTGAAGCCAGACTGCTTGGGTTTGAATCCTGGCTCCTCTACTTACTAGAGGGCAAGTCACTTAACTTCTCTTTTCCTTACATGTCTAGTCTGTAAAGTGGGGATAATATTAATTCCTTCAATTGTGACAATTGAGTTAATGCATGTTAAGTTTTTGAAAAATGTACAAAGTAATGAATAATGCTTATAATAGCAGCTATTGTTAGTATCGTTGCTGGTTTTTGTCATTGTAAGTATGGTAATATTTCTCCAGTGTGTTAATAGTATTTGCCCCACTCTTGCTTAAACCTAGTATGATTATTAGTTGTGGAGTGTGAAGAGTTCATAGGTGGTGCTAGTGTAAGGTTAAACATGAACCTCTTTGGCTTTCCCATTAGTTGGAAATGGAAAAAAAAAAAAGGCTGGAATATAGTTGGAATGAGGAAAAAAACCCACATTCTTTAGTTGTTGGGATGGAGTTTCTGTGGAGAAAAGCAACATGATGTGTTTTACAAGTGGAATTGATTGTTTCATAACAGCTGCTTATCTCTTCCAATGTTAACATTTTATGTTTCCAGTTTATAAACCTTGTTGCTAATTTGATGAAGAATATTTAGCTTTTTGTAGAAAGTATTGAAAATCTTAAAAATATGATCATATTCTGTAATGTTAACAGGTTTAAAGGTAACTTAGTTTTTCAGCTCTTACCCCAAATTAGTTTCTATACTATAATTTAGGTTGAAATTACTGGTCTTTTTTTTTTTTTAGTCATCCTAGTGAATATCTATTTTATGTTATTTAATATTCTTTCATTGGATTATGTTATCTGTTTTCTTGTTATAGCATTCATATTTCTTCAGAGAAAACCACTGTTGACATATTGTTAATTTTGCCTATTGATTTGATTATTTACATTTAGAAATTATATTGTTTTGAAAGTTGAAAATGTGATGATTTAATGACAAATCAGCAAGAATTAGTGTGGAATTATAATTATTTTCCTGTCCTGAACTAAATGTATTGGTATCTTTCTTTTGTTTCTTTAATAGATAGCAAACAATAAAGATGCATTGAGGAAGACATGGAACCCTAAGTTTACATTACGAAGTCACTTTGATGGCATTCGAGCCCTTGCTTTCCACCCCATTGAGCCTGTTTTGATAACAGCATCAGAGGATCACACATTAAAAATGTGGAATTTGCAGAAAACAGCCCCAGCCAAAAAGTGAGAATATTCTACTTTAACTGTATTTGAGTATTTTAATTATGTTTTTCAGCAGAAAAATACTTAAACTATTTGCTATTAAATCTCTCCATTTATCAAGTATCCCCTCTAGTTCTTTCTTCTTTGCCATGTCACATAATTAGAATTTTTCCCTTCATACTCACAATCTGATACTAGGTTGGAAAACTGACCCTGAGAGAGAAATGGCATTATCTGATAGTTTCCCAGAGTTTCTGAATGCTTTTTACAATCCTTACAGTGTTTTAAATGGTTGTCATATTTGTGGAGTCTCTTATCTATACCAAAGGTTTTTGCTGTTGTTGTAAAGAGGCTAGGCATGTTTAAAATCATCAAACCCCACCCCAACCCTGTCCTGTTGTTTATTAGGTTTTAGACTTATGATGTAGAGTGGAGGGAGGGAAGGCTGATTGAAAGGGTGAGGAAGGGACCTCTCTTTGGTTTTGTCTTTTGGCTTTGAACCTTTAATACTTTCCAAACCTACCAAAATATGTAGACAGAAGGGCACTGTTGTCACTCTCACTTAACTGCTGGTTCTTGCCTTGGCCCGTTGGTTCCTCAGTAAGCATGAACAGACATGAGTTGGTATAAACTCTTTTATCAGTCACCAAGCTAATCTTAGCCCCACCTGGTGGGGTACTTATTGAAGGTCCCTCTCCTTGGGTCCTTGAATCAAGTGGCTCAGAACCCAGCATGTGCCAGCAAGGACCTTCCTCTAGTGTCAGGCACTTCGGTTATTGGAAAAGTAGAAATGAACAGGAACTGGAGGACATTATAAAAGCTTTTACTACTGTTAGAGGATATCTGTTGCCAAGTTTAAAAGAGATCAGTGATTCCTGCTGTGAGTCATACATGGACTAGATAAAATACCTGACTTATCAGTCTACATCAGATAGCTCAACCAGATCTTGCTAAAACCAAGAGAATGGTCCTGTGGATCAGGTATCTTCAGCAGAGAAAAATTATTTCTTCATTATAAATTTGTCTTTTGTCTTTGTAGTTCTCTAGTCACAATGGGCATCTCATTAGATCAGAGAATGTGATGTCTTATATAGTCTTGACTAAAACTTAGAGAAATACTGAAACAAGTGTCTTGCTGGTGATAGCTTAGTAGTAAAACCTTCACATGTAATAACATGGCCTGTTTGCATGTGAGCTTAATATTTTGGAAATGCTTGAGGAGAGAAATCATATGCCTATAGAAAAACTGTAATACAGTATAAGAAATGGTAAGCAATTGACTTTAAATTGAGTTTAAATATTAGGCAGTGTAGACTATATATACATTCAGCATTCTGAATAATGAATAAACTGATGATTTGGGCAATTTTTGCAAGTATCAAGGACAGAAATTATTAGCCTTGATGGAAAGGCAAAGAATTTTCAGTACCATTTAGTGAAATCCTATTATGTGCATGATTCTGTCCTAGGTTGTTTTACTTGTAGAATTTCATTTAATCCTGTGAGTATATGGTGTTACCCCAGTTTTTTCTGTTTTGTTTTAAATAGAGAGGAATCAGAAGTTCCAAAAGAATAAATAATTTGCCTGGAGTTAGCCAGTTAATTGAATCCAGAAATGTATCACCTCAGGGCCCATGATGTTCCCTGAGTGTGGCTCTCTCAAGTAATCAAATAGACTATGACAGTACTAGGAGCGCATAAGCGGGTATTATTACTAAACAAAGATTTTGTTTCTTGAGGCCACAAAAATATGTGATTGGTATCAGGCAAGCTTGCTTTCTTTTTTTTTTTTTTTTTTTTAAGGATTTTTATTTATTTGACAGAGATCACAAGTAAGCAAAGAGGCAGGCAGAGTGAGAGGGGGAAGCAGGCTTGCCGCTGAGCAGAGAGCCCGATTCAGGGCTCGATCCCAGGACCCTGGGATCATGACCTGAGCCGAAGGCAGAGGCTTTAACCCACTGAGCCACCCAGGCACCCCTCAGGCAAGCTTTCTTAAGTGTCCTAGGTTGAGAACGGTATATTACCACAGTGTTGGAATTTCTGAAGGCAATTTTGTGGCATATATTCATTGATACTGTTTACTATATTACATTGAAAGTGAAATGTGGAGTGGTAAAAATCCTCTCTCTCTCTGATTTAGGAGTACTTCTCTTGACGTGGAGCCTATCTATACATTCAGGGCTCATAAGTAAGTATGTGCTTTTTCTCTGTTTTAAGTCAGCATCAGCATCACTGTACATCAGCCTGATTAGAGTATTTTATTTTCTTTCACTTACGTATTTGTGTTATATATTTTTTGTATTTAGTAGTGGTTTGGGGAGGGGTTTGGGTTTTGTTTTTTGTTTTTTGGTAAATGTAAAAAAGATAGTACAGTGTTAAAGACAAGTTTATCACTACCAGAGATCCTCGCTGAAATTAAATTTTATTTGGATAATGTTTAAATGTTATAGGTATCTTGTGCTTATAGTAAGTTGATGTGGTAAGGTTTAAATATTAAAAATTGGGGATTTCTTTTCCCTTAAAGATAATCTAGGTAAAAATATGAAGAATTTTAAAATTATCACATATTGCATGCTTTTTATATTTCCAGGTAAGCTTAAGAAATATACTAATTCACTTGATTTAGCCAGAGATTGGCATATTTTTTATATAAAGGGTCAGGTAGTAAATACTTTTTCAGCTTTGTAGGCCATGTATTTTCTGTTGTATGTTCTTGTTTTTAGCTTAGTTTTATAATCCCTTAAAAAATGTAAGAACCATTCTTAGCTTGAGAACTATATAAAAACAGACCATTGGCTGGGATTTGGCCCAAAGGCCATAGTTCACCAATCTCTGTTTTAGCAGCAGAAGAAAAATGAGCAGTGCTTTTATACTGTTTTTATTCATCGTAGAAAACAAAAATAGAGAGGCCTATGAATAATTAAGCATTCTTATTTCTACAAGTCCTATTATCAGATTGATTTTTGGGAATAGAAATTGATTTTTATTTCCCAGAGGTCCAGTGCTTTGTGTGGTAATGAGCAGCAATGGTGAGCAGTGTTACAGTGGTGGTACTGACGGACTGATCCAGGGCTGGAATACCACCAACCCCAACATCGATCCCTATGACTCCTATGGTAGGTTTTTCCCTGAAGTTATGAAAGAATAAATTGTTTTCTTTTTACATACTTTCCATACCAGACATAAGGATAAAATGAGATATTTTAAAAATAAATTGGTGAAAGGGAACAAGGTCTTTACTTTATTAAAAAGGATTCTTGTATTTAGGAAACAATTTGATATATATATATGCTAAAAGAAAAAAGAAAAAAATGTGTTATTCTTGAAAAAACAGTTCCTACCCCCCAAAGTTCCATTGATTGGAAATGCTGCCTGATTGACAATTGTTTTCTTCATTTTAGGCATCTGTACATTACTTGATACATTATTACTAATCTGTAATCATGTTTCATTGCTATTACTACATATTCATTATTATTCTTGACAAACAATTGAAGGAAAATGAATGCTACTCATTTATTATTGGAGTGTCTAGGAGCTAATGATTTTTAAACTCCGTGACACCAAAATACTTTGAAAGGCCTTAAAAATTAAGAAATGCCCTTTTAGTCTCAGGAACAGTACCATGAAACATAAATCCACCTTATAATCTGTTACCATAAATTCTCTTGCAAAAACTCTTTAGGAATTGACTCTTTTGGTCAATATTAAATATTATTATTAATATTAAATTCTAGAATGGTGTGGAGTATCATATTTCTCCTAAAACCATATTTATTTTCATTTTCATTTTAGATTAATTTTACCACCAAACCTAAGTAAGGATAAATTCAGTAAACAGGGGCACCTGAGTGACTCAGTGGGTTAAAGCCTCTGCCTTCGGCTCAAGTCATGATCCCAGGGTCCTGGGATCGAGCCCCGCATCGGGCTTTCGGCTCGGCGGGGAGCCTGCTTCCTCCTCTGTCTCTGCCTGCTTCTCTGCCTACTAGTGATCTCTGTCTGTCAAGTAAATAAATAAAATCTTTAAAAAAAATTATAAAAAAGAAATTCAGTGAACA
>RCUC01168009.1:0-69002 GCA_003697995.1 Taxidea taxus jeffersonii
TCTAGTTACCTCCTCAGCGTCTGTCTTACCTCCAGATTATAAACTCTTTGTGGGGAGAGGCCAGAGTATATAGCATGGTCCTAGAGCCCAGCGCCATTCCCAGCACCCAGCAGGTGCTCAGTGAGCATTTGTGTGTTAACTTCCACAGCCCAGGTGACTGACTACCGTTGTCTCTGCGGAGTGAATTACCCTGGGCACCGTTTCCCTGTGCCCTTGAAACATCTGCACACACGCACTTGTAGAAAGAACCACAGGTTGGCCAACCTACACATCTTTTCAGTGGGGTGTTATTTTCTCCCTCCTGGGGCTTCACTTGGTGCCTTTGAAGGATCACCTGCACCTGCTGAAATTAGCCGTTTCTTAAAAACCAAAAAACAGACCCGTCTGCATTAATTTTAAACTCCATGGCACCATTTCCAGGAAGCCCTTTCAAAGGCAGGGTGTGAAAGGTGTGGAGATGGTGGAGGTGATAGGATCTTGCTTGAGAGGCGTGGTGGTTAATGTGTAACCTCTTTAACGAGGCCCCAGAATGCGCGCCTGGCCTTGGCGCTCTCAGGGATCGGTAAACCTGGTAAACCCGGTAAACCTGGTAAACCCGGTAAACCGTGCCCTGCCGTCGGTAAATTGGTAAGTCGGTCGCCTGTTTGTAGTAGGTCCACAGCTGTGTGCAGAACTCAGACCTCTGAGGTTTCCTTTCCTGTGGTTGAAAACCTACCACAACCGACAACTGGGAACCCTTCTGTCCTGCAACAGGGTGCGGATACTCAAAAAGAGGTTGGCAAAGGCTTCCTTAGATTCCCTCTCCCTTCCTCCCATTCTCAGCACACATTCGCATGATTTTAGAGAGGGTGAAGCTGAGTGAGATCAAGAAACAGGTGAAATGTGTGACAACTCTACTCAAAAAAATAGTGTCCTAGGAAGAAAAAAATCAGCAGTATTAATTATCATAGTATGCTTATAATGTAATACTAATAGTATACTATTAATGTCTTAGTATCATTGGCGTTCTCATAATTTATAAACAAAAAGCATTACTGTTTTCCATGTCAAAATATGTTACAAACTCTAAGAATGGCTCCTTATTACCACATAAATAACATGTATTATTTCATGACATCTCAAACTGTTAAATTATGTTTAAAACTGTATTTCCCCAAATCAGGAAACCGTGTGCCCACATTTAAGTTTCCCTGTTTGTAATATCAATTTCAGTTAGTACTTTACATGCCTGTAAGAATAACCGGATAATTTCGCATGCGCACACCCACACAAGAAAAAAAGAGAAAACAAAGACAGATGGGGAACATGAAGTCTGAGGGCAGAGGGATGCAGGCCTTCCTCTTGGGGGAGGTGCGTCCTCCTCATGGAGAGAAGACTGTCTGGTCTGAGATCCAGACGGCCACTAGGATGAGCATGGACGCCCGCCATACCTAGTGCTCCTTCTGTGATGGGCGGCTTCAGGGAGAGTCCATCAGGAGGGGTGGGGTTAGAAATGGGAGAACATTGGGGCGCCTGGGTGGCTCAGTGGGTTAAAGCCTCTGCCTTTGCATCAGGTCATGATCCCAGGGTCTTGGGATCGAGCCCCTGCATTGGGCTCTCTGCTCGTCTGGGAGCCTGCTTCCTCCTCTCTCTCTGCCTGCTTGTAATCTCTGTCTCTCAAATAAATAAATAAAATCTTTAAAAAAAAAAAAAAGAAATGGGAGAGCATTGATTACAATAAAGACCAAACTAGGACAATTTTGTCCCTTATCTTTGCCTTACGAGCATTGTCCCAGCTGTTCCATCTGAGGGGGAAATAATCACCAGAGTTTGGATAATGTGAAACTCTCGGAACCTCCGCGTCCCGGGTAGCGTGCATCTACTGTCCCATGTAACATTTTGAGGCACTGCCTGCTCCTGACGGCAACAGAAGCCCTCAGTTAAGTAAACCAGCTGTTAAGTAAGAGCCAGAACACAAGTGTTTGCACAAACCACCTTTACATTTTCTGATCCTTGATGAATGTCAGTTGGTTTGTGAATTATTAACTTTGGTGTGCGTGAGGCGATACTGGCCACTCAAGTATGGTGTATATATATATTTTTTAAATATTTTATTTATTTATATTTTTGTGTAGGAAAAAAATAAAACCGACCACACCCTCAGCTGCTACCATTTGGGGCTCCGTGGGCTGGCCCGCTCTCACTGAGTAGGCATATTTAAAGCAGAGGTAGGAATGTTGGCCCCTTGCAGACCACACGTGCATCATATATCCGAGCTCATCACTTGCCTTCGTAATTTTGCTTAGGAGGGAGCCGAAGTGATTTGCAACCTGTTGGCAGATCGTGCCGTGATCGTGTTTATCAGGCTGTGTGGAGTAGCCAGAATCCTATTGAGGGGTTGGTAGGGATACCTGTCTGGTTGGGAAGAATTGTGTATTTTGGGTCAGAAAAGTAGATTCAGTAAATCATGGGTAGCTGGCCTCAGATGTCTGTCACTTCCCAGCAACTTTGCAAGAGGCCTTTGAGGCAGGTTCTTTAATTTGTCCCAGGAGAGAGAGCCATCTTTGCCTAGTGCCTGGGTTTCCCTGGCATGAAAGCCTGAAGTTGGCACAGCAGGGTGTCTCCTCGGAAGAAGCCTGCGCAGCCATGGAGGGAGCTGCAGTTAGTGTCTGTTGCAGAGAAAGGGTTTAATTAAGGACTCTGAAGGGGAGAGATTGGAGGAATCCATCTGTGTACCTGCTTTCTACAATGCACAGCTATTTTCGGAGGCCTGAAGGTTGTATAAATAGACTAGTTACTCCTCTGCCTTTTACCCAGGTGTGTATAGGCCTTTACGTGGAGATTCAGGGAGGTAGACTCTGTAAAGGGTGAAGAGAAGGAAGATGGGAGCCCACCAGACAGGGCTGTTGAATAAGTAACAGATGTCTTCCTTAGGGCATTGCATACCTTTGGGAATTGGTTGCTGGATTAATCCTGCAGTGTGAGTAAGTCACCCTCAGAAATGCCCGGGCGTGGTTCTAGGAGTTCGATTGCTTTACTGCAAGGTCTAGGCTTTGCTCATTTGCAGTGCAGGAAACATGCATGCCATGGGAAGGGAGAGAGCTGGTGCTTTGTTTCCCTTTTCCCTCTCTTTATTGTCCTCAGGTGCAATGATATTTGATACTGGAATACACTGAGTGCCTTATTCTCAAACTGCCGGGATTATTGCTGACCTAGACCGCGGGCTCCGCGGCCAGCCTCCTGTATGGAAATGGAAGAAAAGAAATTCAAGCTGTAAATGCATCTCTGTTTGGGGGCTTTGTAGTGGTAAATTACGTGAATGAGTAAGTTGAAAAAGTGCCTGCTTTATACCATCATGAATACCTGGGTTTTAGATAAATATTGACACCAGCAGTGTGGCAGGCCTACCATTGGTCTCATGGCCCTAGGAATAAAAGATCTTTACGGAGGCGCTTATGACCTTATAAACCACCCTGACGGGTTTGTGCAGGTGCTTTCTGCCGTAGCTCTCTGGGTCTGAAAGTAGGTGGTTTTTCTCTTCGTGCTTGTGCAAGCTTAAACCTAACCGAACCCGGTCCCGCTCTGGTTTATCAATCACCGTGGAGTGTGTGTCAGGTCAAGGAGGCGGGTGCTCTTTTGCAGAGTCACGCTTGTGTGGCTCGTCTGCTTGTCTGGGACCAGGCCTGGGACTGGAGGGTCTTTGATTTGCTTTGACCATATATGAGAACAGAGTGTGGGGGGAGGTGAGGAGAAGGGAAAGCCAGCGTGGGGAGTCTTAGCTGGAGGAAGACCGTATGAAGCCAACCATGCCGCACCCCGAACCATACCTGGTTTGCTCCTATATTTTGTGCCACAGAACTAAATTGCCCTCCAACCTAAGAGGGCTTAGCAGTGCCAGTTTTGTTAATGTCAAGTATGCGGGAGCATCAACCCCTCCCTGTGAGCTTCTACCCACCCTCCCCCCAAAAATAAGGTAATGAACTTATTAGAAGGAAGCCTTGATAGGAGTTACCTGGCTGGGGCAAAATGAACAGAGATTTTAACCACGCCGGGTTTGATTACATCATCTTTAAAGAGGAGTAATGGTGGAAGAATGACTCTTAACTCTCCCTGAGCACTCAGAGAGGCTGTGGAGTATCTGAAGGGACACGTGGTGCTCCTGAGGTTTCTCCAGCCTGTAGCTGGTGCTGCAAAGGGGAGTCCCTTAACGATCGATTATCAGTAGGGCTTTCATCACCGTTGGTGGTGACTCACTTTAAAAGCAGACTCCTGGGGCGCCTGGGTGGCTCAGTGGGTTAAAGCTTCTTCCTTAGGCTCAGGTCATGATCCCAGGGTCCTGGGATCGAGCCCCACATGGGGCTCTCTGCTCAGCGGGGAGCCTGCTTCCTCCTCTCTCTCTCTCTCTCTGTGCTTCTCTGCCTAATTGTGATCTCTCTCTGTCAAATAAAGAAATAAAATCTTTAAAAAAAAACAAAACAGACTCCCTTCCTGCAGGTGCCAGTATTCGTTATATGATTGAAGTAGAGTTTAGCAAGTGGCATTTATCGCGAGGACCCACCCTTTAAGGCACACCTTTGGGAGTCCAGGACCGGGAACTGCAGAGGCTGGAGTCAGTGGCGGGGTTGGGGAGGTGCGGAGAGACAGATGTCAGGGCCTCGCTGTGTTACGGTGCACTGGGCCCTGCTGAATGTAGACAGACCATGTGGAAGAGGTGAGGCATCTTTTTAGAGGCCTTGGTGAAGGATTTAAAAAAAAAAAAGGCAGCATCAGAAATGAAAAGTACGACGGTTCTGTCATTTCCACAGCCAGTTTCCCATTTGACATAATAAAATTTTAGTGTGTTCAAAGATGGAAGTCACAGGCATCATCTGATTCTTTGTGCTTGTAAATTTTAGTGAACAGGAAGTGCCATGTTTTAATAGCAGAAAGCAGTCAGCATGGGACCCTACACGCTGCGGGACTAGGTGGTTGGTGCACCTTGACCTTGGGTTTCTCAGCTGTTCAGCCACGGGGACTGGAGAAGTCCTCACGGCCCCAGGAAAACTATGTGGACGGGCTTTTAAGTTTACACAACATTTCATGACATCTTAGTATATTAGAAAGGAAAAAAAAAAACTTGCCTTTTGGCTTCAGCCAGGCACTTCATGACACACATAAACTTGAAAAAGCCCAACGGAAAAATTGACCGAACGAGCTCCCAAGTCGATAAGCTAGCTAATAAAGTCAGCGACTTAACTGTTAGCCAGGCGGCTGACCTTTTAAAACTGCGTTTTCTTTTAAATACTTAGTGAGAGACACTCTCGTGCCTCCCTGTAATACAACAGGATGTATTCTTGAAAAGTTGTGGGTAAATTCAGTTTTTTGACTTTGGCTGACTTAATACCAGACATCTGTTCTCTGTGTCTGAGAGATCTTCATTTTTAAGTTTGAGGTAGCCAGAAAAGGAAGGGAAGGTAAACCTTAGAAGATAATATTTGAATATTTTGAAATCCAGAAGACAGTGTTGAAAACCTAGAAAATATTATGTTGATAATATTTGAAGGAACCTTGGACTTAATCAGTTTACAATGTAGGGTATTGTGGTTAAGTGCAGGTAAACCTAGACTTTTCATTTGCCTTACCGATTTTGGATGCGTGGGCTTCAGACAGGCACAAAGATGCCAGAGACATTAGTGAGGGGGGGTGTGATTTCAGTTGGAAAAATGAAAGATGTACGTATGTTCCAGTGGAAGCAGATTGAGGACTCCAGCGCACACCCTTGGGAAGTTCTGGTTTCCCAGAAGGATTTTTCTTACGAACAGCTCTCGCCTGGGAAGGTAGTTACACCCACTTATGTCATTTGTCCCTTAAATTTTGTGTGTGTGAGTGTGTACGGGTGGGGGAGGAAAGAGATGCTGATAACATTAAAATCAGCTGTTGTTTGTACAGATGTATTTGCTTAAAAAAGAAAGCTTTCATTTCCTTCTTTCTCCCTTCTAAGGGAGACAGTTAGGCAATTTACTGTATATTGCTGTTTGGTAACCCAAAAGTATATTTGCCTAAAATCACCCTTCTAAATACGGTTGACCTTGAACAGTGGAGGAGGTGGTTAAGGGTGCTGGCCCCCTGCACGGTCGAAAATCTGTGTCTCATTTTTGACTCCCTGAAAAACTTAGCTACTGATAGCCTCCTGTTGGCCAGAACCCCCTACCAATGACATAAGCAGTCGCTTAAGGCGTATTTTGTGTGTTATGTGTATTATATGCTGTATTCTTACGAGAAAGTAAGCTAGAGAAAATGTTAAGAAAATCAGAATGAAGGGAAACCACATGGGAGCACTCATCTGTAAGTGGACCCACACAGTTTAAATCCATGTTGTTCAAGGGTCAGCTGTACTTTTAGCAACAACAAACCCCGATCGTTACATGTCCAGAGGGTAGTTACTGCGAAGTTTTTTCTTTCTTTCTTTCTTCTTCTTTTTTAATCTCTCGGCGTTAAGTTTCTCTAACAAGAGGTTTGTGTACTGTCCAGATTTTCGTTGACCGGTCTCATGTTAGAAAACCTACCAGATGCCTTGACCCTTTTCCTGCTTTTGGGAAACTCCTAGACAAGAGGTTGAGGAGGGTGTGTAATGACTCCGAGGGAGGGAAGGAGAGGTTTCTGTTGGTTTGTTTTATATATTGGAATGTGTCTTCCGTGCTCGGGAAGTAGTACGTTACGGAGTATTGGAGGTTTCAGTTCTGAAGAATCCAAAGTCAATGGTATAGAATTCCCTTATCCCTTTATCCCAGTGAAATCCTCAGCTGTACCTTCTGCCAGAAAGACAGGCTTGGAATTTGACCACCCTGTTCTTGTGACCAGGAGTACTTTTTTATGGCTTCTGTGTTTTTTATGTGTTAAAACATTTACTTTCCTCTCTGCAAGCCCCTCGGTGAGGGCACGACGTGTGTGAAACCCATCGGTGTTAAGTGGAGAATCATTTCAGTGTGTTGAGAGGGGACATTGATCAGTGTCACATGGAGTTGATGGTTGTGCCACTGTTTACATAATTTTGTCGTGTGACGCATTGACTCAAGAAACAGTTATGGGCTGTTGCTAGTTTACATTTCCGTACGTGACACCAAAGTGAATGAATTCTAAGGTTGTGTCATGATATTAACACGCACTTTAAAAAAATTTTTTTTAATTTTTATTTAAACATCCCCACCACCCTCTCCCAACACCCCTCCCCCCCGCCCCCCTCAGTTTGTTTTATGACATTAAGAGTCTCTTTTGGTTTGTCTCCCTCCCGATCCCATCTTGTTTCATTTATTCTTTTCCTACCCCCTTAGCCCCCACCCCCATTGCATCTCCATTTCCTCATATCAGGGAGATCACATGATAGTTGTCTTTCTCCGACTGACTTATTTTGCTAAGCATAATACCCTCTAGTTGTCCATCAATAGGTGAATGGATAAAGAAGAAGTGGTATATATATACAATGGAATACTGTGCAGCCATCAAAAGAAATGAAACCTTGCCATTGGCAACAACACGAATGGAACACGTACTCTTAATCTGCAATCATGGTTCTACAAGAAGCTCATCCTCCTGCAGATGTTGGTGGGGGCCGAGGGGTCCAGGTGAGGTGTTAGGATAGGAAAATAGTGATCTGTAACCAGAGGTGGACTTCACAGAGCACTTGGTGAGGCAAGGATTCGAAAGTATCCAACAGATTAATATGTCCCTCACTTCCTGTGCCTCTTGCCCGACCTGTTTGTAACTACTGTGGAGGCAGAAGTCTCTGTTTCCTGCCTTCGTAGAGCATGGATTTGTAGAAGAATCCCCCTCCATCCTTTCACTGAAGGAATCCAGCCCCTAAGTGTGACGCCAGCAGTGAGCACGCCTTCTCACTGCACTTCTCTCTCCTCTTGGTCATGATTGATGAGCCTCCTGCTCCCACCAGAGCGCCTGCTGCCTCGGGGCAGGAGGGCCACGTTGGACAAGAGATTGATGAAGCAGGGCGTGCCTGCCTGGGAGGCAGCAACCACCCTCTGTTCCCTAGCAGGGCTGGGCTGCTGTGCTGGATGATGCCTGGCAAGGGGGAACCGGTCCTCTTGTGGGTGTGATGAGTTTGGAAAGTCCTCTAGAGCTTGAGGACTCTCTGAAAGGGCGAATTTGTGATCCCTTTTCAGAGATTGGATCAAGCAGAGAGTAGGTGACCAGAGTAGGTGACCAGACTCTTGACCCCTCTCTTCCCATCCCCATTTCCAAGTCTCTGCAAAGCCACTCCTGTAATAGCAAAACCAAATGGTGGCTGTAGGCCCCTCTCCCCTGCTGGGGTGGTCATGGGTGGTGCTCCCTATAGGACAGGTTTGTGGGAGGGTCAGCCTGTGGCCGGCAGCTCTTTCCTGCTCAGATTCCCTTTGTGAAATACCCACCAACTGCAGAGCTGGTGAGGCCAGAGTGCCTCCTTTTAATTAATTAATCTTTAGGGGTTAATGATGCATGTACTCTATTTACCGAGAGAGTGTTATGGGATATTTATGGACTTCCCTCTGAGACCACCCCCACGACCAAGCATGAGACAGAGCACACCCAGTTGCATTGTCTCTTCAGCCAAACTAAGATTTGGGTAGGAAAAACATGTCTTCTGAGTCTTCCCCATTAAGGGATGTTAGAGAAAGCAGGTGCTGATTACTGTCACTGGGGGTGGGGCTGTTGGTTCTCTTGGTCAGAACTTTAAGTAGATGAACAAGGAGCTGTTCTCTTCCTCTGGAAATCAACTTCAAATGGCCCCGTAGATTAACTGTCAGGAGGGACCTGGCACTGGGATTTGTTTAGGTTTATATAACCCCTAACTTCACTGGCCAGTGGGTTGTGATCTGATAACACAGACCACACTTCTTGACTTTGCCCTAAAACTGTTCACGTCTTGCCCTTTTCCTTTCTATGAGGTCTTGACTTCTTGGCTTTTTGTTTGTCTAGTTTTCATACTTTTCACACCTTGTTTTACTTTTCTGGCTTTATTTTCTGGTATTCTTCCTTAGAAACCATGTTCCTTTTCTCTTCTTTAGGGTGCACTAAGGGCTTTTTTCCTGATTAACCTTTCTCATCACCGCTAACCTTCCCTGCTCTGCACGCCATCTGGACGCAGTGGTGTCCATGCAAGGACAACAAATACAGGGGCCAGGCAGAGAGTGCACGTGAGTAGGAAGGTCCTGGGAGAAACAATAGGAGCAGTGAGGTTCATGGTCAGCTGCGGTCCTTGTCAAGTTTAAGTGTCGCTGGTGGCTGGAATCAGGAATGCTGGCCCAACGGTTGTTCCCAAGAGGAGCTGCAACTTCTGTTTTTTTTTGGTGAAAACTTTTTCTCCAGACACTCTTCAGTCTCACAAACAAACAAATTTCCCTGCAGTTCAGCCTTGGCCCAAGAACCACCAATGTACAGTGTACCTCCTGGTCTATCATTCGGAAGATGCTTGCCGTTATCAGAGCCTTTGGCTGTAATTCTTGGGCTCAGAGTCTTTTCTGACCAGTAGGTTGTAAACTCCATAAGGTCACAGACTAGATCTTACCCTCATTTGTATTAGAATTCATCACAGCGCAGTATACGTTGTAGACAGTGAATATTTGTTGAACTTGACATCTGTTACTAAAGGACAAAGTCTTCGACCTGTATTGAAATTATCCATGGGGTAGGGGTACGATGTGCGAGCCATTAAGATAGGGAGGCATGTATGAGACCTCTGGGATTCTGGAAGCAGGCAGGGGTAACTTCTGTCAGATAATGTGTTAAGCATTAGAGTTCAGAGGCCCACACTGATTTCTATAGCTGATTTTAAGGAGTAAATGCAGGCGCTCACTGTGAGGTCCTTATGTGGCTAGGGCATATTATCTCTTTTTTGAGTTGCTTGCAGGCCTGGTGTGCACAGAGATTTATCAATGTAACACTTTCAAAAATTGAAGTAACTGTGATTCATTCCTTACTTTCTTAAATCTGACCGAAAGCTTACAAAATGAGCTGTACATAGTGAGTGGATAGTTGAGTGACTTCGCCTTTAACTGTTTGCAGAATGTGTTTCTTTTCCTAAGCCTCAATTTAGGGACTATGGGGCTTCTTAACTTCCTGACAAAAGATGGCAGCAAGTACAAAACCGTCTCCCGAGTGGGAATTGTTGAGTGAGGACGCCAGAGGAATGATTCCAATTTAAGAAGCAGTTTTATTATTATTCTCAATCTAAGCCTTTAATGCATATTATCAGCCTTTCAGTTGTGGTTTTTGGTCAAGGAGGGGAAAGCATCACAACAGAAAAAAAAAAATAAGAGCACTCCGTATTGTAGATTTTAAAAAGAAACCCCTTGTTCTCATAAAACCTGTAATATGGGTCTAGGGAGCGTAAGGTGGTGATTTTATTGGAACTCGATGTGCACTACACGTCACTTCTCAGAAGGGAAGAACACAGCAGAAATGGCCTTAAAAGCTTGAGGGATTAAATAACTTTAACAAGTTATTTAATAATAACTTTAACAATAACAACTAGCAAGTTGTATGGTCTTCTTCATTTATATCCCTTGACCTTGGAAAGGACCGACCACTTTTTCCTTTTTCAGTGGGTGGCAAGCCCAGTTTTTGAGGTCAGAAGAGATGGACGCCTGGGACCCTGGTTTTCCAAGAAATAAGGGGTTTCCAGGCTAGGCCTGGGTGCCCCAGTAGTGCTCACCAGATGGGTCATTGGATGGCTTCACACTTCTCTTCCTGGCTGTATTACTGGGTTTAGCAAACATCGAAGGCTTAAAATATGCAAAGTACTATGACGTTCAGGGGTCCAGACGGGGTCGAGTAATGGGAAACGGGCTGGCCTGGAAACCAAACTGAGGGAAAAAAACCTCCCTCCCCAGGGAAAGCTTGTCATGGAGTTAGGACCCCTTCCTTCCACCGTGAATTGGGATTCCTAGTCATGTTGAAGAAGACAGCCCAGTGTTTCGAGGCTTTCCCGAGCAGGAGGTTTTCTCTGTGTCCGTCAGTGGTCTGTGAGCAAGGCCTGCACTTGAGGAGGGAGGGACTTGTTACGTCTGTCTAACGATGCTGGGGTTACTTCCTCCCCACAGCTTACTCAATAGCAAACGGAACTTTTTATCCCTCAGCTTCCAAGGAGTCAATGAATTATTGTCTGCCAGCTTTCAATAGTGTTTGCCAAGTTTGTAATATGTGGTTCTGGTTGTAATCCAGGAAGATGCTGGTCCGATTATGTAAATACTGATTAAGCCTATAGAGTTACCCTCAGAGGCATTTTTTATGGAGTATCTTCCTAGTGCATTGAATTTTCAAATGCCCTCTCCTCTGTTGGGATGGTGAAGAATTTCGTGCGTCTAAAGGATGTATATTAAGGTCAGTGTCCATGTCCCACCACATTTCTAACAAAGCTCTTGAATTATCAGGAAATTCGATTTTATGTTTGAGATCCAAGTTTCTTCCATAAGTGCCAGTTCACTCGAAATATGTATTAATTCCTGAACAATTTCAGTACAGGACAGTTTAGTAGAAATTTCAGCCACGATGGCAACGTCCTCTGTCTGCATTGGGGCTTAACTTAGCCACGAGCTTCCCATGCTGGTTGCAAACTTGGAATAGAGCTAGCATGACCAAGGAACTGAATTCTTAATTTTGTGCAAGCTTAATTATTTTCAGTGTGACAGTGAGTAGCCGCACGGCCGGCCATGGGCTACCTAGTTGGACGGCACGGGTTTCCGTAACGGTGGTGACTGCTCGGCTCTTCACGGACTTAGCTCTTCTAACGCTGTGGGGTCAGGATCGGGGGTCTTTGTCAGGGAAAAGCGCTCAGCAAGCAGGTTGTTGTCGCACACTGTTGAACAGCTTCTCAGACACGGGTAAAACCGGGATAAAACTCGAGCCATTCTCCGCAGAGGTCCCTCCTGTGTGTTCTCCAAATGGTGGGCTGGACAGTCATCTTTCAGCGGATTAGCTGAAAGAATGTCTACGGCTGGGCCCGATTGTTCCGAGCTCTACGCACCCTTTGTACGAGGAACGGGGAAAATTCGTGTTATGACAATGGCTGACAAAATGTTTAGTGAAAGCTACAATTGGCGGTAACTGAATTCCCGGAGGTTTCTTTCCAGCCTTCCCCGCTACTGAAAGGTGCAGAAATGCTTCTGACAGCATCTGTCCTGTTGACAGATGAGTTGTTTTGACAGGAGAATCTGAAACCTTCAGCTGAAGACACATTCAGATGTCGGGCCTGGGAAGGGGCGATCGTGTTTGGAGAAATACGTGAGATGCTTTAGATTCGTGTGCGTGTCAGCTGCCACCTAAAAGACCTCGTGAGAGGTTTTTTGGGGGTTTTTTTGTGAGGTTTTTTTTTTTTTTTAAACTAATTAACCCTTCCATTGTTCTTCTGACCCAACATGAGAATCCACAACCCTCCCTGCACAATTCTTGGACTGAACAGACGTATTTCCTTAACTGTTGAGAAATGAGTGGTACTCATAAGCATAGCAGTCAAAGAGTTTAAAAAAAAAAACAACTAAGAATTATGCTGAGGTGTATCATATCATGATGTTGGGTACCTGTCAGTTATGTCTCAATAAAAAATTGTGCTGGGAGAAAAAAAAAAACCCGGTGCCGATGATAGCGTTCTTGATCCTCGCGGAAAGGTGGAAATAACTCACAGGTCCATTAGCTGCTGCATGGATAAACGAAATATGGGGTATGTGTATGCAGGCACACAAAATGGAATGTTATTCGGTCCTAAAAAGGAAGGAAATTGTGACACAGGCTAGAAAAGGGACGGACCTTGAGGACATGTTGCTAAGTGAAGTAAGCCAGACACAAAAGGATGGATACGTGAGGTCCACAGAGGAGCCCAATTCACAGAGACAGAATGCAGAATGGAGGCTGCTGGGGGTTGGGGGGAGGACGGGCCGTCTGTGTTGATGGGCTACAGAGTCTCGGCCGGAGGTGACAAAGCTGGGGAGCTGGATGGTAGCGATGGTTGCACACCAGCGTGACCACGCTTAATACCACCGAGCTGCACACTTCAGCGTGGTGAAGACGGCAACTTCTTATGTTTCGTATAAACCACACCAGAGAAACGTGCGGAGAGTTTGTCTCACTGGGATGAGCAAACCAGAAAATGTCTCTGAGGATTTCGTTGCAGATTATATTTGTCAAGGAGACTGCAGTAAATATTTCCCCCATTCCCTGATACAGCAGTTGAAGGTCAGCAGCTTGTCCCGGGTTTCAGGACTGGTCGCTGCTCAGACGTCACAGCTGGGCATCTCTGTGGCCAAAAGTCAAAGCTGTTGCAGGGGACCTGAGCTCTGGCCTGTGTCCTCTCTCCGTTAATTGCTGATAGGCCAGTCTGGGAGAATGAGTCTTCAGACCAGTCTCTGACACTCATCTGTTGATAAGATGGCTTTTCTAGTTCATTTGAAATAAAAAATTGGCCCCCTCCAGGCGGCCCAGGGAGAGCTTCTATTTCCACGTACAGGTGTCTTCATCTTGGTGCTGTTTCCTGGAATCTCAGCAAGATGAAGATACTGTCTGGCTTCCGCATAAGACTAGCTTGCAGAAGACCCTTTTCCAAGGAGCCTAAATTTTGTCTGCTCTTTACAAGAACAATGGACCAAAGGGGTGTCGTGATTTAAAAATGGCTTTATTCTAATACCACTCCTGGAGTGGGGAATAAGGGAAGTAATTTCATTCCAGAGACTGCTTCCATCCCTGGCTACATCTGTAAGCCAGAAACAAGACATGCATTTTGAACTTAATAGCCTGAAGAGTCAGTGGCCCAGAATGCGAGGTTAAAAACTGGTGGTCCTCAGTCTGATGTGGCCTGTTTGACCCACCCAGATTTACTTGTTTTGTTTTGTTTTTTTAAGAATTGAAAGGATTTCACCTAAGAATTGAGCTTCTCTTGAAAATGAAGACTGCTCTGCATTGGCCTACTTTCTGGAGACAGGAGCAAATTCCCCCTTTTGATGGGCCAGCGGGTACTTCTGTGTCGGCCTCTCTGCATGCCTGGCAGGGTGACCATCCACACTGCCTGCTTGCCCTCCAGGCCTCTTGCCTTTGTGACCTCTGAGTCGTCCCTGAATGTCTCCTCCATCTCAGTAGCTCTCATTACCAATGGTGATGCAAACGTTGGAGATACTATAAACTCTCATTACCTCTAGACCCAGAAACAGTATTTCCAGCCCTCTTGTTTATGGTAACCCTCTCAGAATAGAAGAAAATCTCATTCTGTCCAGTCCTTTTTCTGATGTGGGAGAATTCTCTCCATTTGTGGATTTTCTTTTTCGAGTCTAACCTGTTGATTTCTGTGTACCCAGTCGTAAATACCCCCCAAGCACAGACAAGCTCGCACTTGACTTCAGTATGTGGTTTAAAAAATTACCACCTTCAATTTTTATAGTAACATAATCTCTGGACAAATTGCTTTTAATTCAGGCTGTGCCCTGAACACAGATGTGCCATTAATTTCAAGTGCAGTCTGACTTTTATTTAGATGAATGTCTTGAGTTGACAGTGAAATGGCTATCAGCTGTAGGTTAGTATTGATTGGAATGTCTCTGGAGGAAGTTTAAAAGCTAGTTGCCACTTACATGCTGCCTCAATGATAGAGTTGAAACTCACAATTCGAAGTTCCCTAACTTGGCTTTAATGCCGAGGGGGTTAACAGCTGAGATGAATAATGCTGACCTAAGGCACAGTGTGCACCAAGGTCCCGTTTGGACCACGTCTCTGGATTTCTGTTCCTGAAAGATCAAACTGGTCTAGCCTGAGGGCTGATCCAAGATGCTTGGCTGACTGAACACAGGTCAGCTTGCTTGCTCCTTGTCTAAGGGTCTTGCTGGGGGATGAGAGGAGAGGGAGGTCATTCTGAATGATCTCGGCAGGTGCCATCTTCTTGAGAAGGTTGCTTGCATGGGAGGCTTTCACGGCCTTTGGTTAAGACCAGCTGTGAATTCCCTGTAACCGCAGCTCCTCTCTCGTGTGTGACTGTCTCTCCCAGTATTTATTCATTGATGGGTAGCCTTATGATTAGGGTCTCCTAAGGTCTCAACTTTCTAAGCAGTTCCTTCAGCTTGGAGTGTGCATCTTAGCGATTGTCATCATCAGATCTTGCTTAGACCAGGGTTTCTCCAGCCCTGAATATTAGCATTGGTCCTCAGGGCTGGATGATTGTTGTGAAGGGCTGTACTGTGCCATTGTGGGATGCTGAGCGGCATCTCTGGCCTACACATACTAGATGTGTGTAGCAGTCCTACGCCCCGCCTTTCCTCTGCAGTTGTAACAACTAAAAATGTCTCTAGATATTGCCAGTGCCATCCCTGGCTGAGAATCACTCATTTTGTAGACAGTAAGGGGTCGGCTCCTGACCCTCTTTTTCTGTACTACTGAGTGATATTTGATGTTTTACTAAAATACTGATTTTTGAAATGTCATTCAGAATGGCCTTGGATCTGATTTGGTGCAAAATATTTTGATCAGCACACTTTAACGTAGGAAGAGGACTGACTTACCTTTAGAAGTTGCTAAGTGGTGAAGTTATATTGATTGAAATCCATTTGGGTTTCACTGATTTCAGTGATTTGAGATTTTCTCAGTGACTTGTTTATGGATGTATGTGGGGGAGGAGCTCTGTCTGTAAATCTCAGTATTAATAAGGTCACTTCAAATAACGTATGGGATGATAGGGGCAGTTACGAGGGAGAGGGCCTGGTCTGGAGGGCAGAGTAGAAGAGTTCTGGATTTGGGGTTTAATGTTTTGTGTTGATTTAATTAATTAATTACTAATTGTTTTTTGCTCTTCCTTCACCAGGAATCTGAGCTATAATAAACTTTCTGAGATTGACCCTGCTGGTTTTGAGGACTTGCCGAATCTACAGGAAGTGTGAGTGCTTTCTCCTAAACTTCCGTTTGAGGGTGGGGGACTAAGAGCTCCTGGGGAAACCCTCTCACCCCGCCTAGATCAGCAGTCTAAGCTTGCCAGCTTTCTGTGCTCCTTCCCTGCAGCCCCTCCCTTCTCATGGGCACATTAGAATCCCAGGGAAATCACGGGGACGTGGGGGGTGGATAGGAGGGGCCCCTCCCTTGTGGAAACCTTGTGGACCCTCAGTGTTGGCACCCGCCTGCTTATGCCCCCACCGTTGCCAGGGAGGTAGCCCCCGAACCCAAGCATATGTGCCAGCCCACCACCTCCACCTCCACTTCCCCAGGAAACACAGGTGCAGGAAAATGGAAGACCGAGGCTGGCTTGTCCCCTCCCATCTCCACACAGAGGGAGGCATGAGTACTGCCCGTGGTACTCTCAGCCAGTCCCCTGCCTTGTGCATGGTCCTGTAAATCAGGCCTCCCGCTTTCCTTCTTGGCTGTAAAGAACTCTGCCTTTTTTTTTTTTTTTAAGAGTTTATTTATTTATTTATTTGACAGACAGAGATCACAAGTAGGCAGAGAGGCAGGCAGAGAGAGGGGGTGGAAGCAGGCTCTCTGCTGATCAGAGAGCCCGATGTGGGACTCAATCCCAGGACCCTGAGATCATGACCTGAGCCGAAGGCATAGGCTTAACCCACTGAGCCACCCAGGCGCCCCAGGAACTCTGCTTTTAACATAGAAGTTGGGGTTATCAGGATTTAAGTTCACAGGGACATTAGAGAAACTCTCTGTAAGTCGTACTTAACCACGGCAGGAAATTAAGAGAGTCTGGAAATAAAGACTAATTCAAATTACTAGGCATAATAGCCATTATGGGTGCTTTGTGAAAATAGATACTTCTACACGTAGAATTTGACAGTTTCCTATCTTTTTTGTACTTAACCTTCACATTTTTGAATGCTTATCATGGAAGTTAAAATTTTTTAAATGTCCCACTTAAATTTTTGTTTTGTGTATTTATTTATTTTTATTTATTTGAGAGAGACAATGAAAGAGAAAGAGAGAGTGCATGGTGGGGGAGGGTCAGAGAGGAAGAAGCAGGCTCCCCTCCGAGCAGGGAGCCCGATGTGGGGCTCGATCTGGGACTCCAGGGTCATGACCTCAGCCTAAGGCAGTCACTTAACCAAGTGAGCCACCCAGGCACCACTTAAATTTTTATGTAAAACCTACCACACATGGATAGTCTGTAAATTATTCACCCTGTTGTGCTTCTATTTTCAGTGATTTTTATTAGATATTATTAGGTAAGTGCTTTACACATTTTGGTCCTTACATGTAACCGATAGAAGTCCTTGTTTATTATTCTTTGATTTCATTGTTGGATGAGTTATCTAAACAAAGCTTAATTTTATCCCTTGGTGCAATTGGCAAAATATCAGCATCCCCTAACCCCATCTCCAGATTCTCCAAATTGAGGTTATGATTTCCATGTGTCTTTAAAAAAGGTTTAAACTTCCAAAGTTAAAAGAACTTCATAGTTGGAAGGAGCCCTTGGGAATATTGTGTCGAGGACCCTAGTCAACAGCCAGTGGAGGGAGCAAGAAAGCGGGAGGTGGGTCATTGTGCAAATTTGACCTAATAAAATAGTCCCTTCTGCCTCCACCTTGAATTCTCTCCCTCCTCGGAACTCCTGCTGCATTCGTGAGCCAGATGAGGCTCCTGCCTGCATCCGAGCTCCTTATTTTGTGTGTGATGACTGCTCTCCTTCATCTTCTGATGCTACACTCGTGAAGGTTGACCTTAGCTAGCTATTGTCCTTAGCACAGCTGTCCTCCTTATTGTCGCTGCCACCTTCTCTGACAGGCGAAGGAGCCAAGGCATGGGAGCATGGCTTGGATTGCATGCTAGCAAGTGGTCGAATAGGCCTAACCGCCCCGCACCCCCAACCCCACGCCCCCGCCGCCTCAGTCTACTGTTGTGCCACGCTTTCTGTGCCAACACTCCCTTCCTAGTGTGGGAGGCCCGAAGACAGAGATTGCATCTTTTGGATACAGTGTGGTGTAGTGGAAAACATACAAATTTTGGTAGTAGAAAGACCTTGATTTGAGTTCTGGTTTTGTTCTATGCCTATCTGTGTCATTGGACAAGTTACTTAATGCCTCAGTGCTTCTTTTCCCTGTCTGAAACGTGGATGTACAAACACATGACCAGTGGTACTAGAATGATCAAATTGGAGGTGATGTCCACAGCTTTGTACATGGTGAGGCTACTGAGTGTTATTTCCTTCTGCAACATTTGGAAGCACATAGCCACCCAAGCTGGGCATGTTATTAAGAAACAAATCCTTGAGGGCCTCTTAACCACTGTGACTGCTTACAGTCCCTGGTGTCACACTAGGATGGTCAAGACGAGTCCCTGGAGCCCAGAGCAGTGGAACTTTTCACTGATGCAGATCTGGGCCTTTCCTGGAGAGAATTCTGATCCACAGTGGAGGCAGATGGTAAAGAGGAGTAAGGGGTGGGGAGGTGGGAAAGGATATTGAAGAACAGAAAAAAAAAATCATAGTTGACATACAGTTGCTTCTAAATTAAGTGGGTTCAAGGCCTTCCCGGGAGCTGTCAGGTCTCTTAAACCCTGCACAGCCCTCCCTCTGAGTCTGGAAACCTCGGTGAGAGGAGAACCACAGGCTGGCAAAGCAGCAGGCGGTGGTTTAGCAGTGGTTTTATTTTGGAGGTCTGGAACCACAATCCATCGTGGTCCACTGGCGAGAGAAAGCAAGGCTGTTGGAGGCCCCTGGAGGCCATGAGGATGCTTGAGCAGCTGCTGCCAAGCCACATGGTCTGCGCCGCCCACAACTCTGAGGAAAGCCCACCAGGGAGGGCCTCCAGCCAGGGGTCCTGGACGGCCAGGCTCCTCTATTAATAAGAGGGGCTATTTATACTGTCCTCTAAGAGCTGCACGAAGGTCACGTGCTTGCTGCCTGGCCCGAGAATGCTCACTGTGGGCGCTGCTGTGTGCTTTCCAGGGCCGTTGACCTAAAATGTTCCTCATGGCAGCCGGGAAGCCTGAGTGTGCCCTGCCTCTGGGTATTTATGGCTCACTCTCTGGTGTCTCAGGATCATGCTCCCCCCAACCCGTGTGTGTGTGTGTGCGTGTGCGTGTGTGTGTGTGTGTGTGTGTGTGTGTGTGTGTGTTTTTGTTTTTTTTTTTTTTTTTAAGGGAGGGCTGGAGGAACCAGGGGTATCTTTTTGAGGCACTGCCCTTTGGCTGCGAATTACCACCACCTGTTAAGCATTTACTCTATTTCTGGCTCGATCCTGAGCCGCTAGGTTTAATTATTTCAGCCGGGTCCTGCCACAACCCTATGAAGTTGATCCTGATGTTGTTTACTTTTTTTTTTTTTGGCAGAGGAAACTAAGGCACAGTAAGGTTAAGTGACCCGCTGAAGGCCCCTCAGTTGCTAAAGGGTCGGATTGGGGTTGAATGAACCCAGAGCTATCCAGTTTGCAGATCTGAGCTGTAAAAGTCCCCTCCTATTAACCCCTGCTCAGCTACTCTCTCATGGTGCCTCAATTTCTTCTTTTAAGGTGGAATGAACTTCAGTGCCTTCCTCAAAGGGTTGGCATGTGACCCAGTGAGATGGCGCATGTCGGCATTCAGCGGAGGGCCTCCTGCACAAACTCCGTCCCTAGTATTCTTGTTTGCAGTTGCTCACTTAATGTAACTATCCCCTCCATCCGTGTCTTGAACCAAGCACATCTGGCCTTCTGGCACAGAAAAGATGTAGCATTATGTATCATTATCAGTATGCCTTAGTCTTAAGGAGCTAAAAGCCTTCATAATAGTTATTGATAATGTGACTCTGACTCCAAAACCTTGGCTCCTACCTGCTATGGATGACTTTGTCCCTTGGAAGAAGCAAAGCTAACTGAAGCTTCAACTTTCTGCTCCACTGTGTTATAAAGGGCAACTCTCTCCTTGCCTGTGGCAACACCCAAAATGCCTCCCCATAGCGGATTGGCTAAATAAATGAAAGTTCATTCATGCCCGCAGAGGAAGTACTCTGCAGCTGGTCAGAAGAATGGGGGGAGATCTATAAGACGTCTTACTGAGGGAAGCTGTACTCTAGAACAGTCTGTATAATTCACAAGCATCTGTGTAAAAGAGAAACATGCATGCATCTCTCAGAGCTGGCAGCCCACACTTCCTCTTGGAGGCCGACCAGGGGACTGAAGTACAAGGAAGCTGCAGGTTTCATTGTATATTCCTGCTTATTCTCTTTCGAAACGGTTTGAAAATTTTACTGTGCGCTTAGATCAGCTATTCAATAAATAATAAGGCAATTAAACTAACAAAAAGGCCGAAAAGCCCCAAAACCCAAAATCACTCCTTGGGTTTGTTTTCATTGTCTGTGGGAGCCTCATTTGATTGAGATACTAATTAAAGTACTCTGAAATGCCCTTCCTAACATTTTGCATTTTACAAAATACAAGAACTTCCTTTCAGCAAGCTGAGTAACGGGACATTTCAGAAAGAGTTCAGAAGGCCCATGTTCACCTTACAATGGGTGAGCTGGAAAAGGCCCACCTCTCGGTTCTGCCCTGGAGTCAGGCAGTCCTTGGAGCCCCATTTCCCTTATTTACACCTCTTCCAGCTCCAGGGTTGGGCCATGATTCGTGGTCTGATGCACCTGAGGGAGGCACTTCTTGGTCCTGAATCATCAGGAACAGTCAGTTCAAGAAGCAAAATATTTTAGAAGGGCTTTTAGGACCTCAGATGGGAACAGATGTGTGGGGAGCATGAAAGGTAGAAGACTGCACACGCCTAGGTAATCAGAAGGTTTCATCAAACCCTGTCCTAAATCTCTAGTTTCCTGATTCGTGAAGACTACGCTCAGCTTTCCCTCCGAGCTCTGGCTGTGCTATTTTTGACCCGTCTCTATTTCGGGCTGGCAAGTTGGTTGTGTCTCAGAGTGAGTGTGGTCTCCACTGCCTTCTGAGAATACCGTTCTTGAGTCTACAGGGGACAGGGCACACAGAGAATGCCAGTAGTGGTAATGCCAACTGATTTACATTTAACTAGCGGTGCTTTTTATGTAGGAATGATTCAGAGGTGGGTGGGCCATGCAGCTCTCCTCCTTTGGACGCCACCTGTCCTCTGTGTAGATAGAGCTGCCCTGCTGGGGTCAGAGCCTGTGATCTCTGCCAGAATCTTCAGATTGCCAGTCTAGATAGAAAATGCCCCATTTATCTGTAGCACTGTGGCACCTGTATGCTCCTCTTCCAGCAGTTTGGGCAGGATTTGACATCTTACCGTGCCACCCCTTTTCCTTGTTCATTGATTTCTCTGAAATCAGAGGGAGCAGTTTGTTGTATGTGTGGTGGGGCCAGCCTGAGACCAAGGTCATTCTTAAGTTCCCCTGCAGAGAAGTCCGAGCTGCTGGTTTCAGGTTTAGCACAAGTTGAATCCTAAGCAACCCAAGGCACAGCCATCATGTTCCCTGAGGGTTTAGGAGCCTTGCTGCTTGCTGGCCTTGCCACTCGTGGCTCACCTCTGGTTGGCAGCCATTCTTGGGTTCTGCTCTTGCCTGTGCCGCTATCTAGTTGTGTGGCCTCAGTCATGTGATTGCAACCAAAACTTGACCTAGAGCCCTTAGCTACAGGGTAGGGACCAGCACAAGGACTTGGCACTTGAGTCTGAGTGGTATGATGCCATTGCATCATGCATGTGGAGTCGCTGTCATAATTATCAAGAAATGGAGGGTAGTGAGTGGTTAAGAAGGTAGACTTGGAGGCTACACTCCCTGGGTCACTGCCACTTACTACGGTGACCGTCAAATTAGTCCACACCTCAGTGTTTCCATTTCCTCCTTGGTACAGTGGGAATGTCCATGGGACTTCTTACCCCGTAGGGATCTAAAGATGAGTTAATGTGCTGGAAAGCTCTTAGAACCATGCCTGGCACCTAGCAGCCCCCCCATCGGTTAGCTGCTGTCAACATTACTAGCACCATCATCGTGTTCTAGAACAGATTTCTAGGCACTGAAGACTTCCTACATAAGCTACCTTATTGGCAGCTGGCCCTGACGTTAGTTTTCCTTGCTCTACAAAGATCTGAGGGTCTCTTTGAGTAATAAGTGCATTGATGGTGCCGTGAAAGTGTATTAGCGGAGATTAAAGCCGCTGGAGAGTTTTCATCATCCTCACACCAAGATGGGAAATGGATCACTGCAGGGTCGGAGGAGCGAAGAGGGGAAGCAGAAACAGGCTGATTCCGGGGGCAGTCAGTAAGAGACTGTTAAAGTAATTAATTGTCTACTTCAGCACACAGACAAGGGCCCTTTAAGTGAAGAAGGGATTTGCCACATGATAGGATCTGCTTTCTCTCTGCCAGATGCTTCCCTCATGAAGCTATTGAAACAGACGTTCTGTGTCCCATGGCCCAGTAATTGCCAAGCCTCATCTCTAACTGGCTTTGGCACTGAAGAAAGCAAATGGGATAATTCACGGCCTTTTCCTTTTTTTTTTTTTTCCCCTCCTGTTCACGTCTATAGAAGATGGCAGACAACCAGATTATTCTATTCAAGCCAATACTAACTGTATACTTGTATGAATGCAGCTGTCACTTCAGCGGCCCTGTCTTCAAACAGTAACAAGACGGTCCATGTAAGCACACAGTCTCTTAAGGAAAAAAAAAAAAAAAGAGTAAGATAACCTAGTGTTACTCCTTTGATTCTGTATCTCAGATACAGTTCTTTCCAGCTTGTCACCTAGCTGAAAGCTGGATCCCTGTACTCTGGCTTTCTTAAGGATTTTTGGGCTCACTTTGCAAGTCTGATTTTGGATTCTCTCCCCAGATTTGGAAATACATGTCCATGTAAGGAGGCTGGATTGCAGAGCCTCTGGGGGCAGACCCATCAAACTGTGTTTTGGTTTGTGGGCTTTCCCTTTCATGAAGATTTAGATGGCTGGAGCGGGACAGGGGCTTGGAGAGCATGTCTGGTCTGGGGAGGGTTTTCAAAATGTCTTTGTGCAAAAGTGTGTGTCTGTATGTACGCATGCCTGGAAAACGTGCCTGGAGGCTTTATCCGAGTTCAGGGAAGTTGGAATCCCAAGTAGATGAGACTGCCCTAGAACAGCTTCCTTGTTATTTGTTGCACAGCTGAGGCACTGGAGTAAGTGGCCCACATGTCCTGAGCTCCTGGGAACTGTGAGCATGGGGGAGGCTCTGGCCCTGGGTACGAGGGTGCTGCCCTTTGGTGACGGCAGAGCTGTGATTCGGAGAACCTCATGTCTCGGATGTGGAAGAGCAACCAGGAAGGAATGGTCTTTCTCCCCAAATCCTTTTCTGACTCTTTCAGCCCACCAGGAACATCCTCGTTGATGGTTTTGGGGTGCATTTGTTCTGCACCATGTACCTTGACCTTTCATTACTGCCCTCTGTTTGTGAGTGTTGAATTCAGAGCTAGGTACGAATCTGGAACCATAGTTGTGACACATAGTTCGTTTCTGTGAGCTCATGTGACTTAACTACCTTAAAAAGGTCTTTTTAAAAATTCTTTGTCTTTTGGGTCACCTGGGTGGTTAAGGTCTGTCTTCAGCTCAGGTCTTGATCCCAGGGTCCTGCAGGGATCCATCCCTATAGGGGCTCTCTGCTCAGTGGGGAGTCTGCTTCTCCCTCTGCTTCTGCCCCTCTCCCTGTTCATGCTGTCTCTCTCTCTCTAGTAAATAAAATCTTAAAAATAAAATTCTTTATCTTTTGTTGAGCATTGCAGTATCATCTTCCCATGGCCAACTTGGCAGTGTTTTTTGATTTACTTTGTATATATGAAATTCTTCAAACTGCTGACTTAAGTGAGATTTTTTAAATTTACTTTGTACACATGAAATTTTTCAAACAGCTGACTTAAGTGAGAAATGTCTTCTTGTTACAGGTACCTCAATAACAATGAGCTGACAGCCGTGCCATCCCTGGGTGCTGCTTCATCTCACATCGTCTCTCTCTTCCTGTAAGTGGTGCCCTTCAGGGAACCCTGGGCTGGGTCATGAGGCCATGGTATTGTCTTGCTGACATTTGGTGGCAGGAAATCTTGTGTCCCTGTGCTCGCTGGTGCAGAACAGCCTTTCTCCACAGAGCCCCAGTGCTCTCGACAAGTGCCTTGCTTGCTGTTACGGGGTTTGTCGAATGAAAACCTGGAAGACTCGCCTCACCTGATTTGGGGGGAAATTGGTCTTAATTGGTACATAGAATTAATAAGTATCTTGGTCCTACTGGGTAAATTGCAACTTGGAGTGAATGAGCTGGAGTTAAAGGCAGCCGTGCGAATTATAAGACAGCAAGCTCATGTTTGTGGCACTGGACCTCGTGATGCGACCCAGTTCACTTTTACAGCTTACAAAAAAATAAAAAATAAAAAATACCCCAGGCCTCTGAAATCAAGCTAAAAGTAAGGAATCTGTTGATGTGGTCAAGTGTTCAACACGCTGGTAATGAAAAAGGCTATAAAGGGACTTAAATGAAAAAGGAAGGGAGGATGCAAGTAAGATGTGTTCTCCTCGGAATTGCTAAGAGCTTTTGCTCAGGAATGATGCCCACTTCAGCCCTCAGTGGGGGCAGGAGGCTCACTTGTTTGAACTCAGCACAGAGGTCTTTCTGGATGAACCCGTTGTGGGTCCCAGCAATTTCCTCAACCACATTTCTGTGGATAGCCCCAGCAGAACACCTTTCTCTTCACACTAAATTTCCTTTTTTCCAGCCCTATTTTTATTTGATTTTGATTCTGCCGATGTTAGAGCTCGTTTGCTCCCCTGCATGTATCTTTTCTCAACACCAACGCTTGGCAGGCAGAGCAGAGGGACCTGGTGGGAAGACGTCATCCATATGATGGCTCTTGTAGCTTACAGGTGTCAGGTTTTTGCTGGCAACAGGCCCTGTGCTGGGGAAGTGCTCTGTCCTTATGAGATGGGGTGTCGGGCTTAACCCTTTTCAAGGCATTGCAGGATTGAAATAGCAAAGGGTTAGTTAGAATGATGGCCCCAGCTCCATGTCCTGGACAAATAGCTTTCTCTCTCCAAACCTCATCGTCCTCATTTACAGAGTTTCCTTAGTCCTTTACACATGAGAAAGGTACACCAGAGGTCCAAGAGAAGTGCATCATAGTATAGGAAACTCCTGGCATCATACAAGACACCTAGGAGGTGTTTGACAGATGGTGGCTGCTGCTTCTGGCTTGTGGCCGCCCGTCACATGGCCCCTTGGGCCCTGGCATGATCTTACCCGTAGGGCCACGGGATCTGGGAGGCAGTCCTTGTTTCTGTGGAGTGCTGGAATGAAGGTTGTGGCCTTTTGTCCCAAGATGGCCAGGCAGGGGTCTGACTGTGTCTTTGTACCCATCCATCTGTGTGTCCAGCATCTGGCAAGTGTTGAACTGCTGGCTAAATTAAATGAGTTACCCATACCAGAGGCTAATTAAGGATGTGATGTTCCCTTGTTCATAGAGGAAAGCACTAGAAGATGCTTTTAACTTCTTGCTACTAAAAGTATGGTTCCTGGGTCAACAGTGTCCTACCCGCACTGGGCTCGTTGGAAATGCAGAATCTCGGGCCTCAGCTCAGCCATGCTGGATGGGAAGCTGCTTTAGTAAGGTCCCTTGCTCCTCTGTGCACTCAATCAAGTGTGAGAAGCGCTGCCTTCCCTCCCCTTGCTCTTCCCTGGGGGAGGAAGCCAGGGACACAGAGAACATCCTTGTGTCACTAATAGGAAACCGAGGATCCCTGAGTTCCTGTAAGTTGCCAAGTCGAGAGGTGGGACTGAGACTGGACCCAGATGCCTGTGCCCATGCTCTTTCCGTTATGCGCCCCCGTGCACTGGGTGCGTGAGCGTGGCAGGTGACTCCGAGCTGGCTGTGCCAGAGATGGGCAGGGCCCCCAGCTTGGCCTGGGGGGCCTGTCGTACTTGAATCACGCCTTGCTCTGCTGCCTAAAAATACATTTCTGTTCCTTGGCCCAAGAGCCTGGAGCTGTGGGGCCGGTTGGCCTTGTTCCTGCTCTTCCAATTAGACAGTGTTAAACTATGTAAAGCAGGGAGAAGAAATAAAGGCTCCCTCCTGGTTTTGAGTGAGTTTGGAAAATGCCGGTTAGTGTTGGCAGGCACCTCTTCGGCCTGACACTGGTCGCCATCTGACTTGGTCGGTGATTTCTCTGAAACCACAGGAACTGAAGGGTGTTGATCTTCCTTTGCTCTGAGAGGCCTGACTCCCTGGCTTCATTGCCTGCAGATTAGGTTAGCGGCATGACATCTGGGCAGCAGGATTGTGGGTAATTCTGCTGTCATCCTTCATGCCTTTCTGTATTTTCCCAAGGGGACCATGCAAAGGATGGGGACGAAAGTAGCAGTGGGCAGCGGGATGGCCTGTCCTTCCAGGCTGGCCCGGAAGTGCTCAGCGTCTCTGTTCCCAGGACAATTCCCGTACGTCAGGCTTCGAAGAGCTTGTTCTGCTGGTGCGTCTGTGGCTTTTCGGAACCACTGAATTCAGAAATGTCATATGTTCAGCAAATATGGAGTAGGTAGGTCCCTTCTGTGCCCGTGAGGTTGGGGCCCAGGGGCCATCTGGGAGTGTCCTCACCAGGCTTCAGTGCTGTCACATCCGGGAAGCCCCTAGCCGCAGCATATGAAGACATAGTAGGTCGGCGAGCTTCGCACATGTCCCGTATCATACCCTAATCTCCGGATTTGTATTTGCGTCTCCCCCTCCCGTTGTGGGCCGCCAGAGGATGGGGAAAACAAGTGAAATGTGTCAAGGGTCTAGCTGGCTGAGGCCCGCTGAGGTAGAGGAGCCAGCACAACTTTCTGGGGACACGTTTTCAGGTGGGGGCTTTGGGGGAGGGGCTGACGCATCCTGCTCTGATGTCTGACCTGAGCTTCTGTGTCATCGGCTGAGCGAGGGGCTGAGACAGTTTCATATTCTTTCTGTGACCCGGACCCTGAGCACAGGGCCAGTAAGGGCACCAGAGAAGTGACGGACCCCACCCTGCCGTGAGCACCCGTGGGGCACACTGGCTTCATCCGAGGTAGTGGGTCTGTGGTCCGCAGCTCCGACACCTGTCGGCCTTCACAGATCAGCTTGTCTCCGTGCGTGCTTCCCAGTGTCCTGCAGCCCCATCCGTCACCTGGCTCCTTGCTCACACGAGGGTGCTCTGAGGCCCCAGACATCAGGGCGTCAGGGCCCTCCTCCTCAGGGGTCACAGTTGGGAGGGCCCTGGGGCAGACACTTTGTGTCCGGCTTTACTGTCAGGGCTTCAGAACAGACTTTCTCGCAGAGTTTTGGGAACTGAAGTCATTCAGTAAAATTTCAACTGGTTAATCCTTTCTGATTAAAGGAATGTAATTCAATTCAAGAATTTGTCAGAGAGCAGATTTGCGTCCTGAGGATAATGCCAAAGCCATTTGTCCTTACTAACAAAAAAGCATGAAACGTAAGGAAAGCTCTTAATATTACCAGGGTGGGGAGTGAGGGAGCTAATTTGATAGAGCAGTTCTCAGAAACAAAACAAAACAAGAGTTTTGTTCAATGGGAGTGAAATCTGCCGGTAGATTTTTACGTTTCCGTTTTGTGTGTGTGTTTTTTAATTTGAAGTCCAGGAAACTCAGGTTACAATTCCCACGGCAACAGTAATTTTGTCAGATGCATAAGTGACATTTCTGGTGAAGAAAAATTTCCGCTTTTCCTGTGGTGTTACTGCCCTTGTATCATGGAGAAGATCTGTTACAGTGGAAACGGTTGGATTTTGTTCAGTTCTAGGAGTAAACGCTTGCTGTGAAATGGACGTTTGCTTTTGTCTCATGCGTGTCAGCTGTAACAAGTTTCCCATCCGGCCCTGGGCTCGGTCCAGGTAACTTCTTTTCCAGTTCAGGGGTGGGTGGGTGGGTGGTGTGTGTGTGTGTGTGTTTTAAAGTAACCTCTGTCCCCAGGGGCTCCAGCTCATGACCCTGAGACCGAAAGTCCCATATTTGCTGACCGAGCCAGCCAGACACCCCACAGCTGGTGTGTATTTTAAACCTCGTCTCTTCCCCATCCTTGGTCTTCACTCTCCACCGCCTTTGGCTTAGAACAGGTGGGAGAGCTTGGCAGAGATGCCTTGCACACAATTACTTGTGACTCTGTAATAGTCCTATTAAAATCCCTCAGGTTTCTGTCTTACTTGAAAACACATTGAAACACTTTTTACTTTGAGTCATGAAAAAACTTTTTTGAAAATTATTTGTTCTAAAGATCTTATTTTAAGTAATCTTTACACCCAGTGTGGGGCTCGAACTCACAACCCCAAGATCAGGAGTCATGTGCTCTGCCAACAGAGCCTGCCGGTTGACCCTTGAAAAGTAACTTTTTAATTGAGATAAAATCAACATGATGAAACTTGCTGTTTAAAGCATTTTAGAGTGTACAGTTCATCAGCTTTTAGCCCATTCTCGTTGTGCGGCCATTGTCCATTTGTTTCTAATTCCAGAACGTTATCGCTACCTCCAGAAACAAACCAACCAACCCCATCCCCCATCCTCTTCGAGCCCTCACACTCCTTGGCAACCAATAATCTGGAAAATTTTTTTTTTTGAAGAAAATTATTTTTCCCTCATGTTAATAACAATGTATTTGGAGGACTTAGACTAATTTAAGTAAAAATACCAGAGGGGGTATTTTTTGTGTCTGTCACCACAGTTACCTGTTTGGCTGTGACCTCTCGGCTAAAGAAAAATATGGATTCAGTAAAAGGGATGGTATATTTAACATTTCTTTATTGTGAGTTCTGGAGAGTAAAAACCTGGAAGGAAAGAAACTGGGTGTCCTGTCTGTGACCCCAGTCAGAGCCCGTTAAGTGGAAGGAGCCCTGGCTGGGTGGGGTTGAGGAAGCCCGAGGCTGTGAAGGATGGAGCCCTCTTCGTGGCTGTGTCTTCTGGGGAAGCAGAATCAGTAAGAGTCCTTCACTTCCCCTGTGCCTGCCCGGTGAGCCCTCTAGAAAAGCCAGGGCCCAATCAGTCTACTTTATAGGCTCATTAAAGCAAAGATCAGCTCACATTAAGGTGTAATTAAAGAGCAGGCCTCAGAGGGGAGTCAGTGAGGATTTGGCCCGCCCCTCAGGGCTGAGGGGAGGAGTTTGTCTCTAAGAGGGCCCAGAAGCCACGGAGAAGGGGACCCAGAACTCGGCTGGCTTATCTGGGGGACCAGAGCTAGGATGTTAGGGAATAGGAGAAAGTACACAGGGTCATAAATACTCACTGGGGTTCCTAAAAGCACGTGTGTGTGTGGTGTGTGTGTGGTGTGCGTGTGTGTGTGTCCCTACTGAGTTGGGGTAAGGCGTCTTGCCTTTCTCTTAGCTGCCTTTCAAGCTTGCTCCATATTTCCTGGAGGAAGGTCATCATCTGCAGATATAATACAGAATTGATGGTAAAACCTTTGTTGGTTTTTTTTTTTAAACACACCATGTTTATCCCCAGAAGTATGAAATAATACTTCATCTGGGACCCTTGAGTAGTCATCCTGGGTGGTGAAGCTCCTTGTGTATTGAACGTAGCTGGGCGGGGTACCGGGCCCGGGTGGGGGTGCTATAGGTGTGTGGGGGAGGAGAAGCAACTCTCCCAAAGGTAAAAGGATCATCCGTCCTTCCCGTAGAGGAATTTGCTAACCCATCCACAGATCAGGAGGCTAACGGTGGACTTAATCCAGTCTCTTAGAAAATGAGGACTCGGGTAGCCCTTGCCACCTTCTGCTTCAGAGATGCGTCCTGTCCCAGAGAAGCCCGTGCAGCCATGCTGGTGAAGGAAGGCCAGTCTGCTTTGGCACTGGTGGGCAGGGATACCCTATCTGGGCTGGTGGCAGCATTTTACTGCCTTCTTCTCAGGAGTGTGGAATTAACAGTGACTGAGACATTTTAGGCAGAAACTGAACAGAGTTGTGTTTAAAAAGCCCCAAGTCGAATTTCAGTGAATGTCTGTGTTGTCGAGCAGTCTGTGGCCGGTTTGTTTCCCACACACTAAGCAGAAGCTATGGCCCTAGTCAGAAAACAGCACATTATGGATAAAAAGGAGGCCCCAGTTCCTCTCCTGTGTCTCCAGAGCCGTGCCCACGTTCTGCCTTGTCTGCCCGGAGCTTTGTTGGTGTGAACTGAATCTTTGCTCTAGACGAAACAGCACACCCATTCCCTTGGGGGGGGGGTGTGGCTCTCCCATCACCTCTGTGATTCTCAAACTGAGCCACCGGTCAGCATCACCCGCAAGGCTTGCTGAGACCCAGATGGCCAGGCCCCGGCCCCTTTCTGATCCAGCAGGTCTGGAGTGCTACTGAAGAATTTGCCTTGCTCCCAAGTTGTCGGGTGCTGCTGCTGGTCTGGGAACCCACCTTTGAGATCCACTGCCTGCGCTTACATGGGGATGGGGGTGGTGCTCTCCAAGGCTCAGGTGTGGAGTCCTCGTGAAGCCACTTAGCTTTCAGAGGGCAGTAAATTACTTAAGATGAGTTCCTGATGTTGCCGTTTGGGTAGTAGGCGTTTGGGGCAGCGGGGCTCAAAAGCCTGGTGGGGTTATTTACTTCTGAGGAAGGGGCCGGGAAACAGATCTGGCTGTGGCTGTGGGTTTGAGGCTCACGGCCGTTATCAGTTTGTCTCTGCTTAGTTTGCTGTGTCCTGGTGGTCACACAGATCTCCGCAGCAGACCTTCCCCAGTCACTACAGAAGCAGGGAGCGCCCAGTGAACAGCTTGGGCTGGCAGGACACCTGTTACCGCGTCCATCCATCCGTGTGTGGGTATGAGAGGCTGTGCGTACAGTCCCGCCTCCCTGAGCAGGCAGAGCCCCTGTGGGAATGTGCATTCTACCACCACTCACCTTCCTGCTGCTTATCAGCCATCTGCGATCAGATAAGTCTTTGCCCTAGTCTAAGATTGAATGGTACTGCTTTGTCCTAGGTGCTGGTGAAAGGAAGCATCTGAAATGTGTGCAGTCATCCCCTGCCCTAATGGAATCAAAACTCAGGGCCCACCCCTGCCGGCCCACCAGCTTACTCACCCCCTGGTGTCCCTGCTCTCTGCCACTGCGAGGCTTGTGGTCCTGGTGGTCTGCAAGCAAGAGATGGATGAGGAGGAGGCTGCAGTGGGTGCAGGATGGAGATGAGGGGCTCCCATGCAGGGCTGCGGCAGCTTGCCATGAGGTGAAGCCACACAGACATGCCCTGTGGGCTGGGATCTCTGCCCCCAAGGAACGCATAGGCTAGCTGCAGAGAAAGATGGGTAAACAGACCATCATAGTCATCATAATGCAGGCGAGGGCTGGGGACGGTCTGCAGGGTCCCTCACTGCTGGCGCTGATGGGGTATAAGAGGGAGTGACATTTTAGCTGAGCCCCCTCTCCCGGCCCTGATCTCCTTTCTCTCCCCCCACACGTGAGTGGGTTACAGGCGTCACAGGGAGCACCTGGCGCGCTTGACTATTGACCAACATTTTGCGTACTTGGAGACGTCCTCACAGGACATGGCCCATCCCCTTTTTTTTTGCTTTGTCAGCAGGCGGGCTGCTGTGAAGAGCCAGCAAGCTTCTGTTGGAAGGGAGAGCAGGACCCCTGGTTCCTAGAACTGCAGCCACATCAGCTGCTGGGTATCACCAATGAGCCTCAAAATAGAAAATTAAACACCCAGTTTACAAGGACCGCAGCTCACTGTCCCGGAAACATCCCAGGGGTTCTTCCGTGCACACTTCCTCTTGCCCTGACTCTCAGGGAGCCTTCTGCTGGGAAAGGAGCTACAGTGACCCCCACTGCAAGCCTGCCAGATCACACAGTCCTGACTTGTCATTTTCCTTTTTTTCTCTCTCTTTGTGAGTGGGGGTGGTGAGGCAGCCAGATGAGCGGTCCATCTGCAAGTCATTTGCTGAGAAAGTGAAGTGAACACCAGCTGTGGGTCTGGGGAGCCGAGCAAGGGGAGGCCGGGAAATAGGAGTGTGCTCGTGGAGGTCACTGTCTTTTCTGGGAACTCGGTAGCTTAGGTTCTGCGGTTCAGAGTTGGCTTTTGTTGTGTGTGTGGCTCTCCCCTCCTCTTTCTCATTTCTTCCGGTGACCATGTAAGCTTGAAATAGAGTCCGAGACCCAGTGAGCACAGGGGTGCTGGTGGAGGGTGGCTGTTCTGGGAGGGATGTGCCTCTCCTTGCAGCCATGGGTGCTGAAAGCCCTCCAGGGCTCTGGGAGCCCCAGCCTGGAGGTGGAGTGCCTTGTGGGTTGCTCAGTCTCTGTAAAAGGAGCTGGGCCCAGCTGAAATCAACAGTCTCCTTCCAAGCGGGACCATTTCCTCCCCCCTCCTCCCCCTCGCCCACTTCCTGCAGGTGGCTTCCGTAATCCCTTTGCCATTGGGGAAGCCTCAGGAGCGTGTGCACCTAATCCGAAAATGGCTGGCTCGACTTTGACCCTCACGATGACCTTGCAAAGAAGGCAGGGCCTATTGTGTTTGCTCACACCTGGGAGCCATTTCCCGCTTTTATAGCCCAAGTGGAAGAAATGTGTTTGCATTTATGTTGGGCCTTCCTTTCATAATGTCTGTCATTGTTGGGTGTTAGGGAATATGAGAGTCACCCCGCTTATTCAAAGGCAGGGGTTCTTCAAGATAGAAGAGTTTACTCGTTGTATCGAGTCACACAAAATTGCCTTTTCTTTGTAGTTCTGAAGTGATTAAAACCAGCTGTCTCGGGGTGCCTGGGTGGCTCCTCGGTGTGGGTCCCACTCTTGGTTTCGGCTCAGATCATGATCTCAGGGTTGTGGGATCAGGCTCCGTGTTAGGCTCCTTGCTCACAGCAAGTCTGCGTGAGACTCTCCCTCTCCCTGCCGCTCGTGTAAGCTCGCTCTCTCCAGAATCAAATCAGTCTCCCTCCTTTTCAGATGAAACATGGCAGGGGTTGGTGTACGTGGTTCCCTGACGTTGGAAGGCATTGCCCTACATGCCTTCATGGGCCTCATTTCATTGTAGTGCCTCTGCGGTCCCAGGAGAGGGCATAGGGTCTCTTTTAAGTCCCTTTTGCAGATAAGGCACCTGAGGCACAGAGAGGGCCAGAAACTTGTCTGAGGTCACACAGGAAGTGGCAGAGGTAGGTCTTGATTTCTTTGCTGTCCACCTTTGGGGTGTGTATTCATTGTATAAAAAGAAGTATGTGGCCTGGGAGGGTGTTGTCATCTCAAGTGCTGACATACCAAATTGTGTTAGGTGGGGGAAGCCTGGGGACAGGGCCAGAGGGCTCTGACGTAGCTCCTGAGTGCAGGTGAGTGCTTTTAGCTCTGGAGTGCAGGTGAGTGCTTTCTCCCGCCACAGCCAAGGGCATGTGTGCCTCAGGCCTCAGCAGTGCTGCCCTCAGGTGAACCTCCTTTGGGCAGCCCCAGGGGTGATGGTCATCCGATGATGCAGAGTACCCAGAAGTCCTCCCCTCGGCCCTTGACCACACCCGCAGGCGAGTTGTTCTGAGCTGAGGGTGGTGGTCCGGGTTTGAGGGAAACTCAGTTGTCTCTGGGTTTCTGCAGAGCCAGACACGGGGCCCATTCGGAGAGTGGGGACCTGCCCTTGAAGGCATCCCTGGAGCAGAATTCCTGCATTTCCTGGATGCCTTTCAAACGCAAACAGCAGAGAGAAAGGTGCCGGATTGTGGCTTGTTCTGTCCAACTCTTTGAGCCAGGATGTAGACAAGTGTGTGTGAAGGCTGGCAGCCGTGTGGCACCCACGGGTGGCTGCCCTTGAGCCCGTGGTCCCTGCTCAGCTGGATGGATGGAGAGTGTCTTTGGGGCTAAGAAACATTTTATTATCGGGGAGGGGCCTGAGAGGACTGCTGGGAGATGAGCTGGTAGAGACCCAGGCTCTCTCCTCAGGCCGCTGGAGGAAAAGGTCCTGGCAGAAGGATCTTCCCAGCTTACATCCACGCCTGCCCTGTGGAGCGTTCACAGGGAGGGCTAGCTCTGCAGAGCCCCTAAGAGAAGGCTCGGGATCAGCAGGATCTTGGTGCAGGCCTGCCTTCATCCTCACCCGTGCTGTGCTCTCTGGGCCTCACCTGCTGAGTCCTACAGAGGGCCTTGCTGATACGGCAGGTTGTTCAGATTCCCTGAACACCACGTGGGCTCGATTCAGTGCGCGCTCCATAGTGAGCGTGTGCCAAGTGCGAGACGCTCCTTTAAGACTGAGTGGCCTCTGGTGTGGATGGAGCTGGCCTGGTTCTGCTGCTGTGTTCCGAGGGGCTTTGGTGGCTGACTGGGGCACAGGCTCTTTGCATCCCCTGGAAACAGACCTCGCTTGGAGATACCCATTATGGGTCAATCACTCGCTGGTGACCTAGTTGAAGTTCCCCATCCCCATATTTGTGTGTGTCTAGGCACTTAGCTTTCTCTTAGGCGAATTCCCGCTGCAGGAGCTCTGGAGTGCGGCAGTAGCCTTGACTTCTCTCCTCGCTCGCTTCTTTGCCTGGGGTGGGTGTAGCAAGCCCCCGGAACACTAAGCAAGTATTGAAGCAGGGCTCTCATTTTTGGCTGCATGGCAGAATGAACTGGGGGGGAAAAAAAACCACATAAAAGCAAAAAAACCTAGATTCCCAGGCCCCATGCCTGGCCAAATAAATCAGATATCTGGGCTGGGGGGAAGGGGTGGCACTGGGTACAGGCACTGTGTTTTTAAAGTTCCCCAGGCCATTTGGATATGCAGCCCAGGTTTTCATGATCCCATGCTGGGTGATTGCAAGTGAAAGGTATTGTCCTCCCTCTCTCCTTCCCTCTCATTCCTGTCACTGAAAACACCCAGGCTCCCCCTGGCTTCCTGCCCTGTGCGCCCCCTTTGCTTTGCTTTTTCTGCTCCAGGTGGAGGGGAAATAGTGCTAAGGCTGACCTTCAGCTCAGCACTTAGGATCCGGGGGTCCCCGTTAGAGCTTTTCCGTACTGATTTCATTGGGAGACACTGTGAAGTTAACCACGTCACGACTGGGAAACGGCGTTGCCTTTGGGGCGCACGGGGGCGGGACTCGGGTTTGCTTGGACGTGCCCACCTCATCTGGTGATGGAGGAATTTGTAGATTTGCCACCTGATTGGGGTCATCCGTTTGTCCCGAAAGGGCTGCGTACCGGACCGTCTCTCACCTGCGTTCCACCTGTCAGAGAAGTCCCCTTCTGTTGGGAGCGGGGGACCCTCTTCATAGTAAAATGGTAGGCAAAACTTACTTCAGTCTCTTCGCGACCTTGTTTTTCCTAATTCCAGAGGTAAGACTTCGCTCTTCTTTTAAAAAAAGAAACTCTGTAAATGGTTGTAGAAAGGGAGGGTTCCCCGCTGATCCCACCCAAAAGCTGTAAGGGTACAGCAGGATTCTAGTGCTGGCGTTGAGTTTCGATGATGGTGTGATGTATGTGATGGCCTTTGTGAGGGCTGTGGTTGGAACTGGCGCTTCCGTAAGTCAGAAGGAGTAACTAGAATTTTGGAAATGAGGGGGAAAGATTCCCTGAGACTGTTTAGAGTGTGGTGTTTGTTCCAAACTGGCTGTGTTCTTTTCTTTTTTCTTTTTTTTTATAAGGAGCAAAATAGTGATTATCAGCACACACAGTGAAGTTTTTCAGCCTCATAATTTTTATTTGGTTCTAGGAGTCCCAGGGGCCCCCCTCCTGCCCTCGCCGGCAGTCAGGATCCAGCCTTTCCCACCCCCGAGGGCTCCTCCCAGGGTCCGTCCTCCAGTGTGTGTTAACAGGACTTCTCCAGCAGTTCTGGGGTTCTGCTTAAGAGTCCAGGACCTGTCTTCACTTTACCCCGTTCCCGGAGAAAGCACTCTAGCTCCTGAGAGATTCAGTACATTGTCTAGGGAGATGGATTCAGAAAGCAGAGTACTGTGCATTGTGGACATAATCAGATGGGCTTCCCGTGTGAGGTCAAGGTTGGTCTTCTCTCTGCCTTGGTGGCCTCCTGAGTCTCCTCTGGGGAGAGAAAGGTTCGTGAGGATCCTGCATCTCCTTTGTGGACATTTTCGCAGACAACCTTGGTCCATTCTTTGCCCACCTCCAGCTGGATGTTGTGGTTTAGGGTGACTCGTCTGCTGGCAGGAGAGGCCCCTGCCTCTTGACCAGACATCACCCAACCAAGCACATCCTACCTCCTGACCCCAGAATGCATGCCATTCTGCCTTGTGATGGGTGCTGGCCCCTGGGGTTGAGGGATGGGTAGGAAGAATCCTTTCTTCGGGTGCACATGGCCTCCCCCTCATCAGCACCAGTACCCTTCAGAGAGGAACGAGTGTCCAGCCACTTGGCTTCCAGCTCTGACTCTGCCAGAGACCCTACTGCAGGATCTCCCACACATCCCCTCTCTTCTTTTGGGCTGCTCTTCCCTCATCTGTAAGGAAAGGGCTGGTGCTCTGTTGGCCACATTGAACCAGCATCCAGAGTGCACAGGGCTGCTTCCTCTCCTATCTGCCTGCGGGACCTAGTTGTGGGACCTTGGGTTCCTGGCAGAGGCTCAGATGGTGCTGAGTTCAGTTCAGTGGGCCTGCTGAACACTGTGTGGGGAGGTCGGCTTACATGACGAGAGGGTTAGCACCCTAGCCAACTCCTCATTTCCACTACCAAAGCCTGGGCCTACCAAAGCCCTCTGGGGGCTCCTCATGGCCTTGGCTCCAAAAGTGCCCACACTCAGCCCTTCTCTTCCCTTCTCCATTCCCTCCCCATGGGACCCACAGGGAGCTCCAGCCTCACCAGTCCCTGCTCCACACCTACCACTCAGGGAAGCCTGCCTTACGGGTTGGCCTGCAGTTGGTGTTTGGTGAGGAAATGAGGCAGGGATCCCTTTGTGGCTTCCCCAACACCTATGAGATAGAGTCTTAGCTCTTGCAGATTTGTCCTGCAGTCCATTTCTTCCTCCCTTTTGCCACTTCCTGCCTTGACCTTTGCACGAAGCTGCACTGGGGGTGGGAGAGGTGGGGTGGGGGCCCACATAGACTGCATCTCTGGATTCTGTCTTTGTCACTGGTCTGAAACGGCTGCTCCTGGCCTAGCTGCCTCCCCGACACCATTGTGTCTCCTCTGTCCATGTACCCATCACATCTGTGTTTTTTTCCCTTGATTCCAGTGTGTGTGTTTCTGGTATGAGGGTTGGGGAAAGGGGGACAATGATACTTCAGTCAAATATACTTTTTTTTTTTTTTTTTAGCAGCGGCACATGATAGGCATCCCACACACATTTGAGAGAATAAATAAATGAGGGATTAAATAGATCAGTCCAAGAATAAGTGATTGTGGGCCATGGGGAAGATATTGGGTAGTTCGAGACATTTATTGTCAAGATGAAGGGACCAACTTGGGACAAGTAGTAACAGAAGTCATCTGTTGGGGGCTCCTGAGGAGTATGGCTCTTTCCGGCCAAGAGGTAGGACTTGGTTTCCATGATTTGTTGACGAGTCAGGCTGAGTATTACGGGAGAGAAGATGGAGTGGAAACTTCTGCATGGCAGGCAACGTGCCTTAGAGGGAGGAGGGTGGGGTCCTTGCTAGGTTGAAATCCTTATCTTGCTGCTTTCTAGATATGAAATTGTCTCCATCCTGGTATGTGGGTGTCTGCTCACCTGTGAGGGGCCAGTAGGTGTTTTGGGGAAAGGCTTTCTCCACAAAGTGAAGCTGGAGAATCATGGCCAGTTCTTCCATGTATCCAGCCCATTCTGACTGCTTGTCTGAGTCAGAAAGTTCCCAAATCGCAGAGTTATAGATAAGCAGCTTTCTGTGCTACAGGACATGTCAGAGCCTTTAATAATGAGGGGGTGGGGCACGGTCCAGTGAACCACCTGCAGCATGTGTTGTGTGGGATGAGTTCCATCATGTACATTTAGCAAATGCAGAGTCCGGCGGAATGAAAGGTAGGCTAATTGGAGCTCTTGTCGATACCTTTCCTTTGCTGACCTGCTTCAGGAGTCTGCAAGGGCCCACGGGGGAGGATGTGTGTGGATGTTCCAGAAGCGTTTCATAGAAGTCCTCCAAAGCTAGTGTTTCAGGGATGATGCTTCGGGAATCTCCTGTGTGCGGTGCACGTTTAACCTGTGTCTAGGTGTGGACGCCTAGCGGGCCCTGCTGCTTAGCCAGGCAGCCCTGGGGCTTGGCTGCAGTGGGGGGCACTGGAGCGAGTAGTCACTTCTGATGTACCAAGCAGGGGCCACGCTGGTTTTCTGGCAGGCTTTATCAACATCCCCCTCCTCACTTGGAGTCCGTACCCCTTTGTCCTTTCTTCCACAGTGGAAAATAATAAGCAGTTCATGCTTATCCCTGGATTTCAGAAATCCCACAGTGCCCAGCAGCGTTTGGTGCGTGGCTTTCAGAATGGAGGCCTACCAGGTACTTCCCTGCTGGTTTGGAGGAACCGCTGGAGACCAAAAGAGGTAGCAGATCGGCTGGTAACACCATGAATTCTGCCGGGGCCCCTACCTGATTCCACAAGGAACGTAGTGACTGTTTTTTGGTCAAAAAACTTCGTGTTTTTGAGATGATTGTAGATTCACATGCAGTTGTAAAAAAAAAAAAAAATAATAATAATAATAGTATAGGAAGATTCTCCTATACCCTTAACCCAGTTCCCTCAGTAGTAACATTTTATAAAACTTTTGCAACCAGGATACTGACATTGATACAGTCAAGGTATAGAACCCTCCCTCTCCAGAGAGATCCCTCATTTTGCCTTTTCGAAGCCTCCCTGTTTCCCTTCTGCCCCCATGCCCTGGGCAATGTCTCATTTGCTCTCCATACATATAAATGCCATTTAAAGAATGTGAAGTGAGTGGATTCACACAGCATGGAACCTTCTGGGACTGGCTTCCTTTTAGGCAGCATAATTCCCCGGAGAGCCATCTAGGTTGTTGGATATGTCAGTAGCTGCCTTGTGTTTGTTGCGGAATAGTGATAGTACCCCGTGATAGGGGTGTCCCACACCATGTTGAGCCATTCCCCTGTCGAAGAACGTCTGGGGTGTTTCCTCACTGGGCTGTTGAGAATAAAGCTGGCATGAGCGTTCACGTGCGGGTTTTTGAGTGAAGGTCAATTTTCATTTCTCCGGGATGTGTGCGGTAGAGTTGCTGCCTGGTGTGGTAATGGTGCATTTAGTGCTCCAAGAAACTGGAGCTTTTCCAAGTGGCTGTACCATCTTGCGTTCGCACCAGCGGCCTGTGAATCATTGGGTTCTCTGCCTGCAGCCCGCGTCTGGCAGTGTCCTGTCTTCGTGCCCATTTCTTAATTGGAATCTTTGGTTTTTATTGTTGAGTTTTCAGAGTTAAAAAAAAAAAAAAATTCTAGATAGGGGTTCTTTGTTGTATGTGTGGCTTGAAAGTATTTTCTCCTGGCCTGTAGCTTTTCTTTTCGTCATAATAGGACCTTTCCCAAAGCAAATGTTTCTAATTTTGATGAAGTCCAGGGTATTAATTTGTCCTTTTTTTTTTTGTTTTGGGCTTTTAGTGTCAAGTTGAAGAACTCTGCCCAGCTTTAGATCCCAAAGGTTTTCTGTGTTTTCTCTAAGTTTGTAGTTTACATCTTACATCTGGATCTGTGATGGTAGTTTTTTGTTTTTGTTTTTGTTTTTAATCTGAAGCAAAGAAAGAAATCGAAGCTTTGGTTTCAAGAAAGAAACCGAGCTCCTGCAGGAAGCTACAACAGGCAGGGTGAGGGTATGGTGTGGTTGTGAGTGCGGAGCAGGGGTCCTGGAGGCCGTCCCAGAACAGTATCTGGAGGCCATTTGGACGTTACAGCAGGTCTTACCATCTTCAGGGTAGATAAGAAAGTCTGTGTCAGAAGACCGGCTCCTTCATCCTACTGTACACATCCTTAACCCTCCCCAAGTGCAGTCAGATCTACGTTGAAGGCTTGGGAAACTATGCTAAGAGAGATCCTGAATCGTTTGACTGGGAGATCAGAAGTCTTCTAGGTGGGACAGGAAGCGGGCCTGGCCCTGTTTCTAAAGGCACACCAGTGGTGTCGCTCCCAGAGCAGGGAGAGTCTTGTCTTAGAGACTGCAGCCCAGCGCAGAAGTAGCCTCCTCTCCTCGAACTGCAGAGCCACCGGCAAGCCTGCGTGGGAAGCACCGGGAATGTTTTTACCCCTGGCAGAGGGAAGGTTCCTTCTGTGGCCCTTGTGGGGATTTCAGGGGCTCCCACAGACCCATTTCCGTCCTTGTAACCACAGGCTGTATGATAAAGCTTCTCCGGCGTCTTCCCTCCAGAGAACAGCATGGCCTGGGGTCAGAGGAAAGCAGGGCTTGCACGCTGGTTGGGCAGGTGACCTCAGACCAGGACCTTACCTCTCAGAATCTGGCCTAACAGGGGCTCTCTGGTGTTGTAGAGAGCAGTGGGTGAAGAGGTGCCTGCTCCCTGGAGAATGCAGGGTTTTGGCTTGCCCTTCTTAACTGCCTGAGGAACTAAGAGTTACTCTCACCCCTTCAGGGGCCACTCCAGTAGAAACAGGAGCGGGCCGGCTGGGCCCTGCGGCCGCTGTTGTGGGCTGCCCTGCTGCGGGCTGATAGTCTGGGACGCCCCCGTGTGCCTGTGGAAGGGCGGGGGCATGCGCAGTGGCCCACTGTGGGCTGGAGCCCCTGCCCTCCCCGAGTGTGCAGAGTCGGGTCCACCCCTGATTGAAGCACAGGTGTGGGATGTAGCCTGGGTATGTGTCGAGAGGAGGTGGGTGGTCCAGGGCACTGTCCGGAGCAGTCCAGTTCCCCAGGAATCCTCCTGCCTCCTTCCCTTAAGATACCACATGCAGAGGAGGTCCTAGCTGCCCTGCTTCTACTGCACTGACCTCCTGATGCCTTAGCATCCCAACCTGTAGGAGAGGAGGGCAGCATCCATCCCTCGGGTGGTCCCCGGCTGGGCTCTTGGGACGCATGTGCGGAATGTTCAATTTGAGACCCCTGTTCCTGCCGCTGTGGCCCCTGCTGCTCCTGCCCCCGTGGACCTAGAAGGATGTGTGGTGTGCCTGTGGATGAAGGCATGGGGAGAGTAGAGGCCCTGGTGGCCCGCAGGGTGTTGGAACCGGTTCCAGGCGGCTGCAGAGGCCCCAGGGCACCGTCCTGACTCTAGCTAGGAAGGCTCTTTGATGTCTTCACCACTTGGAGCCTGCTGTGTGCCCTGAGACTGAAGATTCGGGGGTCCGTAAGGAGACCCCGGAACCCTGCACCATCCCTGCCTGGAGGTGAAGGTGTGCCCGGGGAATGGCGGTCCAGGGCCCCACCCTGCCGGTGCCCCTGGAGGAAAGGCCACCACTGCTTAGGCCGGCCCCTTGGCGCCGTTTGCCCCAAGACACCCCCTGCCTTGGAGCTGTCACGCAGGCCTGGCCTTTTGACCCTGAAGCATCCAGTGTCTGAGTTGCATTGACAGCTTTGTAAAACAACAACTTAGTTACGTAATAAGCCCATGAAAATCACGTGCAAAAGAGAGGAGAGCAAAAATTCTGTCATCCACCTACTGCATCCGGGGCAAACGTATTGTAGGATTTCCTACCTTTTTTCTGCAGGCGTTTTTGGAAGAGTGGCAGTCCTGGGAATCGGTCAGCAGGACTCCCTGCCTTTCGCTCTGGACTGGGGTGTGGACGGGATCCTGAGTGCCAAGTACTGCTCAGTGCCCAAGGCTGAAATGGGAGGGCAGCCACCAGAACGTTCACTTTGGTTCGGGAATTGTAAGGTTCACTTGCAGGTGTCCCCGAGTGTCTGAAAGAGGATCGTTCTAAGAGACCTTTTGTAAGCCAGAATGGTGTACAGCAAAGAAGCAGTGACCAATTTATTTGAGCAAGAATCAATCTTGGGGTTTCTGTAGCTTAGCCAAAATAGGTGCTGCTGCAGGTAGGTCTTTCTTAAACACAAAATGGCATAACCCGGACTTCGGGACAGCCAGAGGAACCCGTGTTCAACTCCCGGGGGTGAGGTCTCCCAGGGACACAAACTACTGTGGCCGGTGACGAAGTCAACTGGGGTTGTAGGTTCCCAGGCAAGTCCCCCGCGCTGCTGCCCAGCATGTACTGCGGAGAAGGGGGTGCTCGCTGTGTGCAGTGCTGTAGCTGTACCCCGTCACCTGGCAGGGTGAGGGGGACGCGGGCACCTTGCCCTTCTGGTGTCGAGACGACAGTTGGAGGGGAACTGCCCATTGTGGCTTCTTCACACCCTCTCAGAGGAGCCGAGTGGACGTCCCTTGTTGAAGGTTTCCGAGACTGGAGCCTGGTCTGGATCCTCCCCACTGCCATCTCTCCACCTTGCCCACCTTGCTTTGCCAGCCCCTCAGCCCCGGGAGGACCTGTGCTACTAGATGTATTGATGGATGGAGGGGAAGGTAAAGCCGAGAGAGAATTGAGCAGCCATGTTGGCCTTGACCAGTAAAGAGACAGTTTCGGCTCTCCTGACCCGGGGGTGAAGGAGTGGTGGTGGTGGGGGCTTTGTAGGTGGGATTTTGAGTGGAAGGGGCTCATTGTTCTCAGCTTTCCGTATCTTGGCTCAGCTTGGTGCTGCTCATGCTGCTCAGATGTCAGAACCTCCCATGCTCATCGGACCAACTCTCCATGCCTTGGCCGTCCCCTGGAGTCCCCACCTGTGTTAAAACCGCACAGCCTTTCTCCCTGGGGGGTGCAGTCCAGCTGTGATTTGGAGGTCTTCCTGAGGTCACTGGTGTCCCATAGGAGCTCCCCGAGTTGAATTCCCCCTTACCTTTTCCCCCTGTGGCCGAGGGACAACGGGGAATTTGGGTAAAGCTACCCCTCACCGCCGCCAGGTGTGGGAAGCACAGACTGTTGCAGACTGAACGCTAACCCTGGCTAATCGGTGAATGTCTGCTTTTGGTTTTAAAATTGGAGAAAATGCACAATTAACGTAAAAGTCCATTTCATTCAGCATTTTCAATATGACAGCTTTTCTGCCTAATGAATTCCAGGCTAAACCTTTAATTTTATTTAAAGATTTTATTTATTTGACAGAGAGAGGCACAGCAAGAGAGAGAACACAAGCAGAGGGAGTGGGAGAGGGAGAAGCAGGCTCCCTGCCGAGTAGGGAACCTGATATGGGGCTCGATCCTAGGACTCTGGGATCATGACCTGAGCCCAAGGCAGAGGCTTAATGACTGAGCCACCCAGAAGCCCCTAAACCTTCAGCTGCTTTTAAAAAAATTTTTAATTGGATGTTTGGTCTTGCCTCAGTATTTTTTTTTCTGAATAATGTTCCTTTGTGCAGGTTAGTGGTAATGAATGTGGGAGACTGAACTAAAGTTGTAATTCATTTGTTTATTCAACAAATATTTATCGAGCCCCATTTATGTTCCAAACATGGTTCTGGGTGCGAAGGCTATAGCAGTAAAGCAGATTGGCTCAAAATTCTAATTACATTCTAATGATGTAATGACCTCGGGACTACTTAATACCTTAGGAGGCTTTGTTTTGATCTGTTTGTAATTAATAGACTATTTGAGCACTGTTAGGTTTACATAAAAATTGAGACAAGAGTACAGAGACTTCCCGTATACTGCCTCCTCCAGTTTCCACTATTAACATTTTGTGCTAGTGCAGTACATTTGTTAGAATGGATGGGCCAATGTTGATACATTATTAACTAAGCCTGTAGTTTATGTCCGGGGTTCCCTATTGTGCATTCCTTGGGCTTCCGCAAGTGTTCAGTGACACATATCCACCATTACAGTTCCGTTAGGAATAGTTTCACTGCCCTAAAAATCCCCCGTGCTCCACCTGTTCAACCCTCTCTCCCCGTAACCCCCGGCAACTGCTGATCTTTCCCCCGGCCCCTTGTTTTGCCTTTTCTAGAATATCCTGTATTGGAATCAGGGAGTAGGTAGCCTTTTCTGATGAGCTTCTTTGACTCAGCGTGTATGTCTCCTTAGGAGGTTTTCTTTTTGTTTGTTTGTACATCTTGGAATGGAATGCAGAACCTGGTAGTTTGGATGGGGATTCTGACAATTTATAGTCCTTCGTCAGCTGGGTCACTCTAGACATTGCCGAACGGTGGTCAGGCTGATGCGACCATGTGTAGCTTTCCCTGTTCCCAATCTTAGGCTTCCGGCTTGCTGTGTATAAGGGTGAGGGAACCCCGTGGGTTCTGCTACATCAAGCTGCCCAGGACCACCCACTCCCAGGGGGGATGGGACGTCATGTCTCTTTGCAAGGAGTTAATCAAAACCATTCGTAGAAGACCCCAAGGGGAGAGTGACCCTAAAGGAAGTGAAGGGGTCAGGAGGTTGGTTGACACAGCCCCATCCTGCCTTCGGAGGGGCTGACCCCGCCTGCTGGAGACTGTTTATCCCGCCACTGGGCTGCTCTTGTTTTTTATCCGATCTCCACCTGAATAAACAGATCAGGAACGTCATCTGCAGCCAGGCTGAGAATCTGCCAGAATTCCCCAGGGAACTGATGATTCACCAGCAGCGGTGGGGAGGGGTGGGCGGCGAGGAGAGAAAGAAACCTGCGTGTTCTGATTCTCATTTCCTGCCCAGCAAACAACTTCGGCTGGGCCGTTTCTGAGGCGTCTCTGGTTTCTTTCTTTTTTTTTTTTCTTTTAAAGATTTTATTTATTTATTGGTCAGAGAGAGCGAGAGCGAGCACAGGCAGACAGAGTGACAGGCAGAGGCAGAGGGAGAAGCAGGCTCCCTGCTGAGCAAAGAGCCCGATGTGGGACTCGATCCCAGGACGCTGGGATCACGACCTGAGCCGAAGGCAGCTGCTTAACCAACTGAGCCACCCAGGCGTCCCGCGTCACTGGTTTCTTAGAGCAAATTGTCAATTTGTGCAGTAGGACAGATGGTTTTGTTTTTCATTCTTAAGAAGGTGAATGACTGGGACGCCTGGGTGGCTCAGTTGGTTAAGCAGCTGCCTTCGGCTCAGGTCATGATCCCAGCATCCTGGGATCGAATCCCACATCGGGCTCCTTGCTCGGTGGGGAGCCTGCTCTTCCCTCTGCCTCTGCCTGCCTCTCTGTCTGCCTGTGCTCGCTCTCTCTCTCTCTCTAGCTAATAAATAAATAAAATCTTAAAAAAAAAATTAAAAAAAGAAGGTGAATGACTGTAAAGCAGGCTGGTGGCAGGGGCTGTTTTGGACTGTCACTCTGGGAGGCTGGACTCTGTTTTTGCAGCTTCCTTATCTTTGTATTTCAAATTGCTCGTGGTGTCGATCCTGGGTACACGCGGTACATTATTTCTTGCCAATTTGGGACTAGGATTTTTTTTTTTATCCTTTCCTTTTTTGGTGCTCATTAGGCCCCCATTTAAAATAATTCTGCTGGACACCTGAGCAAGATTAGATTGAGCCTGGCCATGCTTTGCAGCCCCAGGCTGTTCCTGATGCTTTTCGTGGGGGGGACAGGTGCAGGCAGAGGGACAGGGAATGCTGGCGGTCTCTGGCAGTGTGGTTGAGTGAAGCATTGGATCCAACAGCTTTTTCAGACACATTTCAACTCAGGGGAATTTGGTTTAAAAGAAAACGAGCAGTGATGGCCGAGGCCGAACAGATGTGTGCCCTGAGATTGTGCGTCAGTGCCACGCCTGGACGTAGACGCCTGCCACAGGTGCGTGCACATAGGCGCCCCACAACACACGCCCCAGGTGTGTTCATAGCTGCGATTGTTGCAGAAACCCAAACTGGAGATGACGCAATGCCCATCAACAGTAGGACGGAAAATCAGTCGCAGGCCACTCCCTAGAAATACTACATGGCGATGAAAAAGAACTCACGCCAGCTCGTGCAGCAGCACAGATGAATCCCGTGAGCAGAGTGCTGAGTGACCGTGGCAGGATACAGAAGCCAGTGCCCGTCTGGAGGGAGAACGTGTGGAGAAAGCACAAGAGTAGGCAGGATTAGTCGGGGTGGTAGGACGGAGCCGTTCCCTTTGGGAAGAAGAACCGCCAGGAGAGGGACAGGAAGGAGGCGGCACACGTCTGAGTCGTGCTCTCAGCCGTTTGGTAGGTACGTGGGTGAACGCGTGTGGCACCAAGGCAGTGAGCTCTGCGCTCAGAACGAAGGCACCTCCAGAGGCCTGTGGTAGTGCCGTGAAAACCTTTGCAAACGAATCCAGCTGCTGCCACCCCTGGACAACACGGCCCCTTTGGTAGTGCTGTCCTTTTAAACAAAGGAGAAACGGTCATCTTCACCTGTATTCTTGGAACGGTTAGCATCGTTTGGCGCTTGCCATAGTACGCAGCCAACCCCCTCGGGTAGGCATCAGGGCCTCTCTGCCCTGCGCGGAGTTTTACGCTAAATCAGTAATAACGGGGTCACCTTCTGTGGCTTCCGTGTATGGGCTCCACAGTTGGCCCGTAGCCCCAGGCAGCCCTGAAGGCCGTGTGCGCGTCTTGGTCCCACCTTGGAGCGCCCGCTGTGGGGCTGCAGGAGCTGGGGTGCAGAGCTGTAGAACGGATTCTGGGGCAGCGTGGGATGGGCCGGGTGCAAGGTGCTTCCGGCGCTGGGAGCCAGCAGGAAGTGAGCGTGAGGACGCTCGCCAGGACCACTGCGGGGAGTCCAGGGCGGGGGCGGTGGTGGCAGGTGGAGGACCTTTTCTCTCTCTCTCCACTTCAGGGTTAGATCATGTGAGATGGTTCCTTAGAGGTTCAGACAGAACAAGGTCTGGAATTTGAGTTTTGCTGGTTTTGTTAGACCTTTTGAAAGTTTGATGTGGAAGACATGCTGTTCTGAGTGAGAATCAACACTCTGGGAGTTGACAGTGTGGATTTCTGGGAGTCTCCATAATTCTCTGGAAGAGCTGTAGGGCGTGCCTGCTTAGATGTAAGGACTGTGCGCTGGCCGCCCTCCGTGTGTCTGCCTCATGGCAGGAGTGGGGAGGAGTAAGGATACACAGGATCTCCAGCCTCTGTAAGACCACCCTATCTTTTGCCTATCTGTCTCCACCGGTTCTGGTCAGAGTCCTGGGTTGTCTTTTGAGGGACAGAATAATGATGAAGACTTACATCCCACTTACCTGAAGCGGTAGGGAAGACGTCAGTGGGAAAGGATCTGATTAGTGATGCCTGACATGGGCACTTGTTGGAATGATGGGAGGATTCTCTGCTCTAGAGACGCACTGAGCCCCATTTTGCAGGTTGTTAAACCAGATGCAGAAGGTGACAGACATTCCCAAGGCTGCATGAGAGCTAGAATTCGAATCTGGGTGACTCCCCCACCAACCCAGACTGGTTGCTATAGTGTAGACCAGGGGTCAGTAAACTATAGGCAGTGGGTCAGATGTGGCCCACAGCTTGTTTTTGTAAATAAAGTTTTACTGGAACTCATTCATTTATGTGTTGTCATATTACACTCCATCATCAGAGTTGAATACTTGTGACTGAGAATGCATGATGCACAAAGCCTAAATTACTGTCAGGCCTATTATAGAAGATGTTTGCTGACTCCTGGTGTAGACAGTAGGTGCATAATGTCAGGAACCAGCTGTAATCCATCTGACCTACCTTGACCTTGCTTCCTTTGATCTCCTTTCCCTTTCTTCCTGGCTGTTGTCCGTGACATGAGATCTTTTTTACCACCAACAGGAGTCCCTTGTAAATGAGGCTTTCACAGACCTATAGTGGAACAATCACTTATGATAAAAAGTTTTAAATGTTGGTTTCAAATGCCTCTGTCTGTTTTACTGTCCAATTTAACATCAGCTCTGAAAATGTAGCCAAGTGGAGAGAGCTTATCTTGCCTGCCCTCCGCCTTTGAAGACTGATTTTATTTTTGAAGCCTCTAACAGGTGTTGGTTTAATAGACTTGTGCTGTATTAAGTTCTCCTTGCCCCAGAGGGCAGGCTGGGGGGTAAACTGACACTGGGTGGAGGCGAGTACCATGATCCCTGCACCTTTCCCAGTCCCCCAGTCACAGAACCATTCTGATTTGGTTCAGTGGCAGAGAGAGGCTGTGCATCCCTCCACAGCTCTCTATTCCCTAAGAATAAAGGTAGCAGTTCCAACTTCAAATACAGGTTCTTTTTTTTTTAATTTTTAAATTTTTTTTGTAAACATATAATTTATTATTAGCCCCAGGGGTACAGGTCTGTGAATCGCCAGCACTCACCATAGCACATACCCTCCCCAATGTCCATAACCCCACCACCCTCTTTCAAATACAGGTTCTTAAAAGACATGATCTCAAAGGAACTATTTTTCTATCTGGAATATCCATGAGTAAGAACTTGAGCTTCCTCTGCCTTGTTGCTGAGATGGGCTGCACGAGGCCCTCTGTACATTGGCTGCTCACGCAGGCCTCCAGGAAGCTGGGACAAAAGCGAGGCCTAGCCGAGGCTAGTTATGCAGACTGCTCTGAGGTGACCAGGAAACAGCCAGCTAGTGTTCAGACCCAGCCAAGCTATGCTAAAGGTTTATGGATTGAATCCAGGATAGTGTCCTTAAAATTCTGCTGGGAGAGCCTCTCAGTTCATGCCAGATAGTCCTGCTCCCCTGAATTCACATTCTGGTTCCTTTTGCTTCTTAGCTGTGTGACCTCGGAAGAATCCCAGCAGGTCTCTGAGCCTCAGTGTCTTCAACTATAAAGTACAGAGAATAGTAGTCTATAGCTCCTTTGGTAGCTGTATGATCTCCCAGAGTTTTCACCCGGAGTTACTAGTCAGCTGTCACTAACAAGAACTTGGACAAGGATCTAGAACTCATCAAGATAAGCGTGGATCTTCTTGGGAGTGGGACAGTTAGTTACATAAAAGGAGAGACCTGATGACCATCTCCACGTTGCACGTGGCGTTTAAAAGCAGGGTCAGGTTCTTGAAAGTCTGATGGAATCAGGGCAGCAAACACATTTTCACAGCTGTCTACTCTTAAGGGGGTGGGAGGGCTTCCCCCGAATACTGGCTCTGGGCTCTAGCCTTTATGGGTGGGTGTGTGGAATGGGTCTCCTGGACAGACTGACCTCCCCGGATGGGGTAGGGTAGAGTTCGGGAGGCTGGGCCCGGGTGGGGGTGGGGGTGCACGTAAGCCTGCTCGCTGCAGGAGTGAGGAGGGGAATGTCGTGCGGCCGGTTGGGGATCCAGCAGGCCTCTAGCCGCTGAGTCCTGCAGAAGCTTTTGTCTGGGATTTGCTTTGATGCGCAGCTGCCCACGACAGCCCGGTCTCCCCGTGGCTGGGTGTGACACTCTCCAGCTGGAGCACACTTACTTCCTGCACAAAGCGAAGGCTGAGAGCTCTGAGTCAATGCTTTGTTCCTGAGAGAGGAGCCAGGCCTGCCCGCTTGCCCTGAAATGTGGCAGAGGAATGGACAGGAACTAGCCATTCATTAATTTGGTTCATTTATTCTTTTGTCAGAGCATTTCCCACAAGCCAGATCCTGAGCCTGGCTGAGGATACAAACGTGACCAATAAAAACAACGGGTTTTATTGAGCAAGTGCTTAGTGTCGGGTCCCATCACCTGTGGGGCAGAGGCACTTCCCACCTTGCTGTAGAGACGAGGCTCCTCTTGATGGTCACACCTGCCCGTCGCCTCACCGGGATTTGAACTCTGGCAGGCAGGGCAGTGCTCCTGGCATGTTCTTCTGTGCTGTGACAAGTGTCAGCCCAGCAAGTGCTCCTGGCCTTGGGTGGGGTGGCCATGGTCCACGGGGATGTCTAATACAGTGTGGTTCCTGCGGTGTCGGGGCTGGGGGGACTAGAGTCTGCAGGAGCACAGAACCGAGCGGTCAGTGTTCCAGAGCACGGGAGCTGAGGAGGGATTTGATCAGGGCTTTGGGCTAGAGTGTAGAGCAGGGAGATCCATCCAGGGGGAAAGGCCAGTACACCTTCGGCAGCTGGGACCAGCAGCGTTGGAGCCCGGAGGAACCTAGGGAGCCACTGCAGCCTCCGTCCCCTGTGTTGTCTGGGCCGGGGCTTCCTTTCCCTCATGTTCCTGGACTGAACACCTCTGCTTGCATGATTCTCTTATGCTTAAATGCTGGCGAGCCCCAAATCTGTGAGATCTGGAAATTTAACCGGTACTCATTTTTTGTGAATCACCAGCACGTATTTACTGAGCACCCGTTCTGTGGTCCTCTCAGTTCCAGGGGTGGGAGACACACTCGTGGGTGGAGTAGACCAGCATCTCCACCGTCCCAAGCCACAGGCTGGTGGGAGAGAGGTGTTAGACTGAAAGTAAACATATTACTGGATATATGAGGTGATAGTTAGAGCTTTTGAGAAAAAGCCAGCGAAGGAGTGAAAAGTGTGCCTGTGTGTGTGTGAGAAAGAGAGAGAGATGGGGAGGAGGAGCCTGTGGGTTCAGAGAACCTGGCCAGGTATGTTCTGTTTCAGACCTGCTTTCTATTCTTCAGGATATACAGCCAGAAGTGGCACAGCTGGGTCTTGTGATACTTAATTTTTTGAGGAACCGCTGGACCATTTTCTTCAGCATGGCACCGGGGTTCCCATTTCTCCACATCCACACTTGTGTTTTTTCAACAGTAGCCATTGCATGAGTGTGAGGTTAGTGATGGTGAGCATCTTCTCATTGCTCATTTGTATGTCTTCTTTGCAGAAATGTCTGTTCCAGTCCTTTGCCCATTTTTTAAATTGGGTTGTTTGGGGTTTTTTTGTTGTTGAGCTTTAGGAGTTCTTTATATATTCTAGATACTAATCCCTTATCCGATAGGTGATTCACAAATGACTCCCCCATTCCTTGGGATGTCTTAGATTTTTATTTTTTATTTTATTTATTTGACAGAGATGACAAATAGGCAGAGAGGCAGGCAGAGAGAAAGGAGGAAGCAGGCTCTCTGCCAAGCAGAGATCCCGATGCAGGGCTTGATCCCAGGAGTCTGGGATCATGACCTGAGCCGAAGGCAGAGGCTTTAACCCACTGAGCCACCCAGGTGCCCCATCCTTGGGATGTCTTAACAGGATCTCTCTGGACACTGCGTTGGGAGTGGTCCATGAGCAGACAAGAATGGAAGATGTAGCCACTAGCCTGCTAACCTGGTTACCTTAATATCTGCAGACTAGAGTCTTTTTTTTTTTTTTTAAGATTATTTATTTATTTATTTGACAGGCAGAGATCACAAGTAGGCAGAGAGGCAGGCAGAGAGAGAAAGGAAGAAGCAGTCTCCCTGCTGAGCAGAGAGCCTGATGTGGGGCTCGATCCCAGGACCCTGGGAGCAGGACCCGAGCCAAAGGCAGAGGCTTTAACCCACTGAGCCATCCAGGCACCCCTGAAGACTAGAATCTTGAGCATCACTGTTTAATGCAGGCCCCAGCTGTGCTCTCCACATCCCATGGGCCCCTTTCTTACTCTTCTCTTCTGTCTGTCCCCGTGTTGCTGCCCCCGCTGTCCCGGACCTTGGTGACATGGAGTCCCTACTCCCCAGGTTGGCCAGGGAGGCCTCACCAGTACACTCCGGCCTATGTCTTCCCCGTGTCTGCCTCCTGCCCCTGGCACTGGTCCCCACAAACTGCTCAAGGCATGGAATTCAGTGCTTCCGGCACGATTCATCCCCTGTGCCTCTGTTCTCCTCACTCCCATGCTTGGTTCCCATGCTTCCCCAGGGCTGCCTCTTTGGCCAACTGGGGACGCCTATGCACCTGGAAGAGCCCTGTGTCATCTCCGCGTCCTTCCTCCAGAGTGTACCCTGGGGCACAGAACATGTTGAGTCCATGAATAAACAAGAGAGACCAAGAAAGGTAGAAAATGAAAGGCAGAGACAGAGGGGAGAGACAAGGCGCCGTGGGAGAAGTGTGTGTGGAGGGAGTCTTGCAGCTGTCCTGCGGCCCCTTCCTGTGTGTCTGGGCCTGTTCAGTGTGACTTGGGGCTACCGGTGCTACGTGCCTGCTTTTCTCAGATCCTCTTTTCCTGGTTCCCCGTCCTGCATTCACAGTTGCTGGATGAGGTTCAGTGCTGTAGCCTTTATTTCATGTTCTTTTCCCATATTTAACATAATAAAGGTTTTCTTTTCTTTTTTTCCTTTTTCTTTTGGAGACCCCAAACTGAAGAGACCATCTTTATTAAGAACATAATAAAGAACTAAAAGGAAGTCACTTTGCGGGGGGGGTGGCGAGGGGACGCGAAGGGAAAAGGGGCCTTTCATGCTGGGGAGACTTCCCCGTGTGTGGAGCTGCGCCCTTGTAAATGGATTTTTGGGTTCAGGGCCTGGGAGAGTTGTGAAAAAAACAAAGGAGTGGACAGGCCGCCCCAGAGCTTCTGGGAAAGAGAGCCTTGTTTATGCCTTTTGGAACCGATTTGGTCAAGTGTTTGTTTAAAAGAGATGCCACTTGGTAAGCGACGCCTGGCTTTCTTCTGTTGTGTTCAAGAATGCTTTGATTGGCGAGGGACCCTGACACAGTTGACTCAGAAACTGGCCTGTGTGAGCCCCTGGAACCCGAGGCCTGGCACTACCACCCGGCAGATTCTGAAGTATCTGAATATTGGGATTAGGGTCGCTGTGGTTTGAATCTGCCCGGCGGAGCCAAACCCACGGTGGGGGAGCCTCCAGCCTTGGTTAGCATTTGTTGCTTTCTCCTGGTTAATAGAATACCAGTCGGTCGGTTAGACTGGGGGCTTTCCAGAAAGAGGGCTACAGGTGTAATTAAGTCATAGTGGTAAAATGCCTTTCTCAGACACGGGTTAAGCCCTCGGAACACTGGGGTTAAAGTCAGCTTTCGTGTGGTTTTGGCTGGGCGATCCATGTCCCTGAAGGGGTCATGACCCCATCTTCCATATGAGGAGCCCAAGGAGCAGAGCTGTCAAGGGGGTAGAGTCAGGAGGGTCTGAGGATTCGACTCCAAGTAGACCAGGCACCAAGTTCATGTTCCCCTTAGGTTGTCAGAAGTGTGTCATTTTAAAAAAAATCCCCTGGGCCTGTCTTCACACCTGGCAAAACATGAGGTGTGTCATGAGGCATTAAGTTGGATTAGAACCTGAACTCTAGGCTCTGGTGCCTGCAGTCCTATATGTGATGGGGCTGGGCTCTGCTTTGAAGGTTCTAGATGGGAACCGCCCCTGGAGCTGGCAGATTTCACCAGGCACATTCTTCTTGGGAACATGCACTGGTGAGTTAATTCTGGTCTCAGTGTTCCCTGCATGACATTCATGGCCCCTGTGTTCTTGTCCTTGGGGAGAGCAGCCTAGGCTTTGAACTTGGGCAAACTAGTGGCTGCCAGAAAATTCAGTTCTCTGTAGCACCCAGCCAGCAGGTGATAACTTTGCGGGAAACAGAACGGGAGGCATCATTTTGAAGAGCGCCGCGACTTTGAGAATTTTCTAAATCAGCTAGGGAAGGAGGTGTCTGAAAGAAATGACCGGGAAAATGTTGTTTCTTTGCAAAGAGACATGTTTGAGTCCCCTCCTTTGTGTGTTTCAGGCAGCACAATAAGATCCGCGGCGTGGAGGGGAGCCGGCTGCAGGCTTACCTCTCCTTGGAGGTGCTGGACTTGAGCTCCAACAACATCACGGAGATCGGGAACACCTGCTTTCCGCACGGGCTGCCCCTCAAGGAACTGTAAGTGCCCTGCTCTGCTATGGACGCAGAGTGCGTGTCTGCCCCTGCACCATGCCTGCTGGGTCTGGGGGGCTGGGCGGGGGACCCCGGTGCACTGTGTCCTGTTGGCACATCTGCAGAGTGTCTCCCTCATGGAGCAGCGTTAGTCTGCCGGCACAGGTGGCAGCCGAGGCAGGGAGAGGCGAAAGAGTCTCTCAGACCCACCGCTTGGGAGAGCGGTTAGCCCCCAAGGACCGGTGCAGCACTTGTCCTCACTTCCTGGGCTGCCTCCCAGGAGAGCCAGGAGAGAAGAAGGTTCGGGGTGCTTAGCAAAGGCCCTGCGGGGCGGCCTTCCTGCCGAGGCTGATCTTCATGGCACCACCCTCCTGAAGCCTGGCATGGGGGCTCTTCCAGGAGGCACATATGCCCTCGTGCGGTTCCCAGGACTTCTTTGGTCTCTGTAGATCTGCGTCCCCTTCATCCATCCTCACAGCCCTTCTCACACCCAGCGGATGGGAGCAGGGAGGAAGCGCTGTTCACACCTGTTGAGCTTACTGCTTGTTGGTAGGGAAATGTTGCTCTGGGGAAGAAACTAAAAACCCAGGCTCCAGAGATGTCTTCCGATGACATGTGAGCTTTCACTCGCTGTGTCGTGACTGATCCTGAGTCATTTGGGGGCTCATTCGTGAGGCTGGTTTAGGGGTTGTTTTGACCCCTCTGTTCAGGGAGGCCAAGGCTAGCACATGGTTTGTCCAAGATACCAAGGAAGGGGAGTGGTTTCTTTCTTAGGCTGCATCAAGGCCACAGAATTGCAAACGGGAGGTGCCCTGGCCTTTGTGAGGCCAGGGGCACAGTGCTGAGCCCCCAGCTTGGGGCCTTCAGAGGTCCCACCTGGACCTCCCTGGCTTGGGACAGAGAAACCAGCAGCCACTAAACTGAATGGCACTGACCTCCTTCTGCTCGGAAGCAGGAGGGACTTGCTGTTTTGACAGCTCCTGGCCGGTGTGTCTCCATGACACAGACTGTTCTCTACTGTGGAATGACAGGAGAGAAGAGTGCAGCCCCGCTGGCACAGGGTCCCCTTGTGCCCTGCGCTGGGCCACACGGCCTAAGGGAGAGGCGAAAAGTGCTTCATCCCCTCCCGGCTCTCTGGAACCAAATGCTCTCTGGTCTTTTTCCTTTTTATTTCAGCCACGGAAAGCAGCCTTTGTCCAGGGAAGGCGGAAGGAAAGAGGTTGTAGTGGTAACTTCTGAGAGGAATAACATATTGGTCTTCCCTTTTCTCTCTGTTTTTCCTTCTTTCTGTTCGTTGGTGGAAAGCGCACACAGGTGGAACCTGTACATTGCTGCGCGCTCTTGAGGGGAAGTGCTGTGCACGTACGCAGTCCTCTGAGTGGGCATCCCGTTACAGAATTGCCTGTGGTCCAGAGGGACCCTGTGCAGGTCTCCTCAACTAGTGTTTCTTTGATACACTGGAAAGGATTGAAATGAATTGACTTACACACATTTATAAGAGTATGTGTGTGTATTTGTATATTTATATACAGACATATATAAATATATACAAAGTTATATAGTGAGACCCACCATAAAATTCAAGGCTGATGGGGTGCCTGAGTGGCTCAGTCAGTTGAGCATCCGACTCCTGATTTCGGCTCAGGTCCTGATCTTGGGGTCATGGAACCAAGCCCCGAGTTGGGCCCCCTGCTCAGCGAGGAGTCTGTTGGAGATTCTCTCTCTCTGCCCCTCTCCCCACTTAGGCACTCTATCTAAAATAAAGAAATAAATATTTGAATAAATACAATAAAATTTAGGGCTGCTTCCCTACATTAATATATCTGTTCTGACCTTGCCTGGAGATTCGCTTTCTGATTCCTAGGGTTTTTCTCATCAGCTTTGAAGCCTCACTCTTGGTTAGTGGGTACTGGGGGAATCCCACAGGTAGCTCTGAAGACCGGCCCTGTGCACAGCCCGGCTGGACTGTGAGGGTGCTGGGAACAGAGGTCAAGGACACTGACCCCTCCCCCACAATGGAAGGCAGCCCCAGTGACACTCCCGAAGTGGCCAGATTTCCTGGCTCCCCTGTCCCAGAGTAAAGACGATAAGTGTGTCATCGGAAACCCGTCCCTCTGGGTGTGTGCTAGCTTTTGTCCCCAGCACCCCCCCCCCGTGTCTGTGACCGAATGAGGAAGGCCCCTACTGACCCCTGCGTTCTCTGTCCAGCAACCTGGCAAGCAACCGGATTGGCACCCTGGAATCGGGAGCGTTTGATGGCCTGTCACGGTCGCTGGTAATGCTTCGCCTGAGCAAAAACAGGATCACCCAGCTTCCCATGAAAGCATTCAAGTTACCGAGGCTGACACAACTGTGAGTATCAGAACCTGCACTTTAATTAAGGTGAGCCAGACTCGATGGAGGCCAGATGTCCCCACGGACCTTGTTCCAAATGCAGCCCCTTCCTCACCCCGCCTCAGTTGGGCTCTGCATAAACTATCATTAATGGCCCTATGGCGACACCTAATAAAAGGAAATTAGAAGCTGGGTCTGGTGCCTCAGGTTGTGGAGAAACCAGGATCCACTGAGGATATATATGCTTGTCCTCACTGGCACGTTCCAAAATGTAATGCAGAATCCTGCTGGTCGGCTGATCCTGGCTAATGCTTAGGCTCTGGGTTGGGGTATTTGTCTTAGGGATTTCATGAGAGAGAGTGTGTGTGTGTGTATGTGTTTTAAAGTTCCCATAAAATCTGTACTGTGGGCATTACGGTGTCCATCACCAGTCTGAGAGGAAGCTGGTGTGGCCAGGGGTAGAGGTAGTGAGCAAGAGGTGGGCCATCGTCTTGCTGATAAATATTACAAGGTAGTTGGTTTGGTTTTTTGTTAAGAAAGGATTTTTTTTGTTGTTGTTGTTTTGTTTTTTGATATCCAAAGCTGAGTGCCCTCCTAGGGTGGCACAGGGTTTGGATTCAAGAAAACCTATTTCTTGGAACCCAGTGGATCCTTTGCCCCCTGGTTTTTTGTCTTCCTGTGTCCTCTTTGTATGAGAAGAGTGTCTCTCGGGAAAAGAAGCCAGCCCCAGAGACTGGGTTTACACAGAACACAGCAGTTGCTCAGGCCAGGTTGGCAGCAAGACAGGGTGCCCTGCCCACCAGCGCCCTCATGCCTGTGCTTCCCCCTTTCTCTCTCACACATACACACTTGCTGTCATAAAGACAAAGATTCACACTCCAGCACACTCTCCTACACACTCGCTCTCACACACACATCTGTGCAGCAGAGCTCTGGTCTCTTCAGCCCTGGAGAAGGTCTGTGATGCTCAGGACATCATGCGTGGGGCAGCATCGTGAGACACTACAGAAGTATTTGGGGAAAACCAAGGGCTTTCTGGCCAGCCCTGTGTTCTCCCCTCCCTTACCCCCCAGGGTTACTGATGGACCCAGCCCACCCAGATTCCTGAAATCTTTTGGTGCACTGAGGTTTTATCACACTGGGGTTGGAAGCCAGCTGTGTGAGCTTCCTGGAGTGTCCACTCCCCTCCTCCCCCACGTGCACTCACCCCCCTCCAGCAGTAGAGATCCCATTAACGCCTCCAGTGGAAACTGCCATTGCTGTCTGCTGGCCGGTGGTTAGGTTTTTCCTGGGTCAGGGCATCTGCTGTGGATTTCCGTTGCTGAGCTAAGAGATACCTCACCTAAGACATTCCCATCCTGAGTCACACCCACCTCCTCACTGCAGAATCATGGATCAGTCCTGGGGAAGCATGGTGGGGCTGGCTTCTGTGGAACCCCATGCCCTCTTTCCTTCACGAGTCATGGCCTGGTCGTTTCCCTGCCTGCAGGGCAGGAACAGCTAGAAGACACTTGGTGGGCCCCTGCAGTCCATCTGGGCTTCGCTGGGACATCCTCACCATGGTTCTCCCTGCCGGCCAGGAACCCAGCTGGGCCAGCATGGGAACAGGTGTAGGCAGGGAACATGTCCTGCACGGCCTCTGAGCCCACGGCCTTCCTCTCTCTAGGGACCTGAATAGGAATCGCATTCGGGTCATCGAGGGCCTGACATTCCAGGGGCTTGACAGTCTGGAGGTGCTCAGGCTCCAGCGAAACAACATCAGCAAGCTCACGGATGGGGCCTTCTGGGGACTGTCTAGGATCCACGTGCTGTAAGTGCGGGGCTGGGCTCCTTCAGCCCCCTGCCCCGAAAGGCCGCCGAGGACTTCCCCCCTGGCCGGGCCTGGCCCCCTGTCCTCTGGGTCTCGGGAGGCTGGGCCCCACTCAGTAGCTTTGGTGGCTTTGCACAATCTAAGAGTCTTTTTTCTCAGACGTGAGGAAAGTCTCGGGGGGTTCCCCTGGGTCTGGTCAGGGAAGCAGGCTGGTGAAGGCGTAAGACGGAGCCATTTAGTTTGGGCATCTCTCCCCCTGCACGTCCTTGGTGGGCAGTGGGGTGCAGAGTGGGCCCCTCCCACCGGCTGCAGGAAGGTCCCTGTCTCCCTGTTTGGGACTTGACCATCTGTCTGGATGTGCAGGTGGGCCTCCAGCGTCGAGTTCCTCCCGGGAGATTTATTTAGGTTTCATGAGCTTAGCAGGCTCTGTGGTGCCGATGTTCCACTTTTTACAAGGGAGCCCACCCTCCTGCCAGATGTGTGGGTCGCAGAGCACGCCTGCAGGCCGAGTCCCGTAAAGCAGCGGCAGGAAGGTGTGTGGAGAAGGGCAGAAAAGGCCGTTACCAGTCTTCCTTTTTTAAACATCTAAATAAGTTTTTCAGCGGTCAGCAACACACACTCGTGACTGAGTACAGTCAGAGAGGACAGAAACGTGGCCTTGGCCCCTCTCCCCCAGCCCCTCTTTACCCCACTTCTGCTCCCAAAGGATAGTCTCTGGTTGTCCTTTCCTGGGTGGTTTTTCTTTCTTTTTTTTTTTTTTCTTCCATGATTTTATTTTTAAGTAATCTGTACACCCAGTGTGGGTCTCAAACTCACAGCTCTGAGATCAAGAGCCGCCTGAGCCAGCCGGGTGCCCCTCCTTGTTGGTTTCCACCCATCTTGGTGGGTCAGCTGGAGACTTGTGTTACGGTCAGTGATGCAGCTTGCTCAGGAACCCCACGTGTGCACGCGCACACACACGCGCGCGCCCACCCTCTCCCCTCCAGGGCCTGTTACATCGCTGTGTTCATGTCCTCTGTGATCGTTGCAATAGAAACAGGAATCAAAAACCTGCATCCCATCTCATCAGCCCTGTGCCCTGCTCCATATCAGAAGCCTCTCCGATGACCCCCCTCCCGCCCACCCCCAGACCCACACACACAGTGAGATGAGGGCGTTTGCTAGCTCTGCGGTCTTGCTTCCCCCTCCCTTCCTGGTCCTGGGCTTTGCCGCACATCTCTTTCTATCAGTTCAAAAGCACTTTTACTTGACCTCCTCAAATCTGCTGTTTTGAACTCCGAAATCCAGGTGGTTCTGTGCTCAGAGTCAGAGAGCTCCCAGAAGAAATGGAGTCAGTACATGCCCTTTGGTTTTTACGTCGAGCACATTCATATGCGTCGAGGGTTATTACAAATGTGCTCACATTTTGAGCAGAGGCAGAAAGCGAGACCGACAAGAGCAAACCCTCGCTGCCCAAAGGCCTTGTAATAGGAACATGGGGCAGCACTGGAATTAGAGGCCAGTCTGTTGGGGCCGTCCTGGGCTCAGGTGTGCAGGGTCGGGAACCAGTGTAAGAATGTCCTCACTGTGCTGAAATTCGGGCCTTTTCCTGTTGGCTTCTCCTAACAGCCTTGTGAAGTTGCTACCCTCAGGTCTCTCCATCTTACCCATGTTTTAGCCCCGTGCAGCCAGTAGAGTGGCAGAACTGGGATTTAAGTCCAAGTAGTCTGACCCAGGAGCTCAGGTGTGTCTCCAGGCACAGTGGTCCCGAGCCCTGACCTGGAGAGCCAGGCCTGGGTTTGGATGCCAGCCTCTCACCGCCTGCAGAGCTGTGCAGGGATTTCTGGACACGTCATCTAACTTCTCCCAGCCTCAGTTTCCTTATCTCTAAGAGGGGGATAAAAGGTACCCCTTGCCTTCTCTACTTTCTCTTCCTTTTAGGGGCTCAGCCGTTGCTGGGCCTTGTGCTTGGAACCCCTGTACCCAGTTGGGTGCCTGGTTCACTTGTCCTTGGCTAAACCGGTCACTTCAAGGAAGTCTCCCCTTGCCCTCTGAGCTCCCAAGTCGGCCCTGCCACTCAGGGCCATCTGCCGGTTGGGTTGGCGGGTCCTCCCCCACGTCCTTTCCAGATGCTGCCCCCCGCCCCACCCCACCGGCCTCTCACACACCGCACCGTCACCGCTGTCAGCTCCTCGGGGCCCTCACCCCTGCGCTGTCGTTGCAGGCACCTGGAGTACAACAGCCTGGTGGAGGTGAACCGAGGCTGGCTGTACGGCCTCTCGGCCCTGCACCAGCTGCACCTGAGCGGCAACTCCATCGCCCGCATTAACCGTGAAGGCTGGAGCTTCTGCCCGAAGCTGCATGAGTTGTAAGTGTCCCGCCTTCGCCCTGTGCGGAGAGACCCTTCCGGAGCAGGGGTGCTGATAGGGTCCGGGGCCCAGCGGCCTTGACCAGCTCCAACGGGGCAGTACGCTTAGGGGCAGGCGTCCTGCAGCCTGTGTCAGGGGAGGACGGGCCCCAGCCAGCCAGGCCCAGGCCCGAGGGACTCGGTGCTTTGAGCTGGAGGCCCTCCTGAGCTCCTCTCTGCACTTTCAGATGAGCTGGGGCTGCGGGGGTCCCTGAAGGCAGCCTGTGTCCCTAGGGCCTTCTAGGCCTTGGAGAGGGTTCCAAAAGGGAAGCCTACACAGGTGTTCTCTTTACAGATGTCTGGTGGGCTCTCATCCATTGGTGTCTCCTCCCAGGGACATGTGTGTCTGTAGTGACAAGGCTTATTGGGGCTCACACAGAAGGGACCCGAGCGACAGTGACACCCTGACAGTGGGAGAACTGCATGGTCGGGTCACCCACCTTCCTTCCCTTAGACACGTCATCCCAGACCCTGACCCCTTCCCTGTCCCTGCCCTGCACCCCTGTGGCAAAGGGCGAGATGCCTGTGCTCTTCCCTGCACGATGTGTGGCCCCTCCTTCCTTCTGGACACCCCCAGACTGGGCTGCGGGCTGGGCCTAGGGCCTAGGTCACTGACGGTGACCAACCCGCTCATGGCAGGAGGGCCTGGCTGTGGTGTGGTGTCCGTGTCACTGGCAGTCCCTGGAGGGCGCACTTGTGCCCCTTTGTTTCTGACCCCCTGCAGAAGATGGGTGCTTTTGGAGGAAAAGAGTAGCTCCTCGCCATATGGGTTCCTCCCCTGTAACACCCTCCAGGTTTATCCATTCCAGCTTAGTCCATTGTGTTTGTGTTTGTAAGAGGATCTGGGTGGGTTTTCTTTTTTTGTAGGCTTGACTGTAGAAGATTCACCCACTGAAATGAACGGCTCTTAAAAGTGCCAGGCCTCTGTCTTGTTCCCTCTTGACCTCACCAGGCCAGCGAGACGATGTTTAAACTCAGTGTTGAGTCTTGAGGTGGTGTTTTTCTCTCTTTCTGTGTGTTTCTCTGTACCCGTGGCACGCTGGCCTGGATTTCAAATTTCAGTGAACCCATGATTATCTCCTGTAAAAATCCATAGTCCTGCCTCTTTCCTCTGACGTACCTTCTTTGGGTGCATGTTCGTGTTAACCTTGCACACTTGGCTTCCTGGCCCTTCATGGCAGTGCAGCTGCCCGTTATTCTTACATGGTATGGATGGCTTCTGGCCAGCTCTTGGCTCAGGCTGTGGCCCCCAGAAAACCCCCTAGTCTCCTGCTTGGTTGCTGTCCAGGCCTGGGAACCGTGAGGGAGTGAGAGAGGCTTTCTCTCTCCCCCGTGCCTGAGCCAGGCCAGTCGCTGAGTGAGGAGCAGTGCTTGGTCTGGCCGGAGGCCCGTGCACCACTGGTTTTGAGGCGGTGGTGAAGGCGTGTCCCCTGGGCCCCTGTCTGGCAGGTAGAGGGCAATGTAAGCTGTTGCCTGTCCCCGTTACCAGGGGCAGAGAAGGTCGCAGAAATGCCTCAACCGCCTATCAGTTTGCCAGACGTCCAGTAACCTCAGAGGCGAGTTAGGATAGCTTTCCAGCGCTTCCGGCCCCTCCTCTAAGCTAAATTCTGTAATTGCAGGTGAGGATATAGTTTTGATCACTTGCCAGGTCTTTCCGACTGATAGACACCATGACTTACTTCCCTAGGAGGGAAAGAATGTTACTCCCTGCCGCCTTTAAAAACCCATTAATCTTCTCCGAATTTTTTATTTTTTATTTTTTGCTTCTTCCCGCCCGAGCCCACATTTCCCATTTTTCAACCATGGAGGACAAATAGGACAAGTAGCCAACCCGGGGAGGGCCGTGTGGTGGCAGAGGTGCAGGAGGGCGTGCTGGGAGGAAGGTTTGATTCTGGTGCTGGGGGACGCTGTGGGATTTGGGCCTGTGTTCCCTATCCTGCTCACAGTACGATGGGGGCCTCCTGCTAGGGGCCAGCTGGGGTGGGGGCACAGAGATGGGAGACTTGCCTGGGAAGGCAGCAAGTTGTGAGAGCCGGCTGGGTCCACGCAGCGGCTAGTGGTGCCCTCTGCTGGCCGACGCCGGCGGTGTGACTGGGCTTCCTTGCTCTAGACGCTGTCATGAGAGGTTTCGGATAGCCTGAGTCCCGGACACCTCTCCCCCACCCTGCTCCCCCGCCCCCCCGGCCCATGGACCCCGGCATGAGGGATTGGAGCCTTCAGGGTTCTCGTGTTGTATGACCTCGTGTCATCCTCACAGCTTCACAGGCTTTCTGGTCTCCGGGACCTACACAAACGTTCCAGGAGCTGGGGATGGGGCGCTGGGGGGTTTCTAGCTGCATGACTCCTCTGGCCCTTGGAAGTGTGGTGAGCCTGCCAGTGTCCTCTCATCCCACCAAGACCCTGCTGACCGTGGCTCGATGTTCAGGAGCGGGCAGGGGCAAGGCGTGCCCACGGGATGTGACGGTGACATGTGCTTCCCTTCCTTCCCCAGGGTCTTGTCCTTCAACAACCTCACGCGGCTGGACGAGGAGAGCCTGGCCGACCTGAGCAGCCTGAGCATCCTGCGCCTCAGCCACAACTCCATCAGCCACATCGCGGAAGGCGCCTTCAGGGGCCTCCGAAACCTGCGTGTTCTGTACGTCGTTCACTTGGGGGGCTGACAGAATGTAGGGGTCCCCGGCTGGGAAGGCACCATGGAGCCAGCCAGCTGCCTTGTTGAATTCCCTTCTTGTTGCTCTCGAGTCAGAATTGGGTCCAGAACTGACCCACTGCTTGTGGAGAATATAACATTTTCATAGAATCAAGTGAAAAACTGGTTGAGCAGAAAAATGTCTCTCAGTCCCCCCAGGGTGGCGCTGACAGGGTGACAGTGGCTCAGAACCTTGCTGTTACCTGCCACACCCCTGGTGGGATGCTTGGGTCCCACTGCGGGGAGCAACACCACAGCTGTGTGCTCCTTCTGTCTCTGGAATCTTCCCCGCTTGCTGTCAGCACACTTTGGGTCCAGGAGGCCCCATTTCAGGAGAGGCATTTAGGATATCTTGTGTCTTTCCCTGAGTTTCAGTAGGGTTACTTAACAAAGTAGAGGCAACGATGTCCTTTAAGTTCCTTACTAGGTGGGGCTGCCAGAAGTGGCTTCAGGATGCTTTTCTAGGAGTTAAAATTTTTCTTTTGTTGGCTCCAGAGAACTTCCAGGCAACTCTGGGCATTCAGACCCCAGAGAGCAGTGGATCGTTTCCGCCGGACAGTCACGGTGGGATTTGAAGCCTCCTTCCCGGCGTGCCCCACTGCACAGAGGGCCTGCTCTGGTGTGACAAGGAGGAAGGCCTTGTGCACTTGCACCTGGCCCAGACACCAGAGTCGGCTTCAGTGCTGGGCCATTGTAGGGAGAGTGAAAAGAGCCCGGATGCCACGCCATTAAAGCCGAGGTCAGCCAGCCTTTGAGTGCTTGCAAGGCCCGAATAACAAGGCTGGGAACATTCAGGCTGAGCCAGGAAGAAGAGAAAAGCTTTGGCAGCCAGAGCAAGGAGTGAGGAGACAGGCACACACAATGGCAGCTCTGGGTCCCCAGCTTTTAGTCTGAACATAATAAGGAGAGACCCACTGACAGGAGGGGTACCTTCCAGCAGCAGAATCTTGGCGCTCCAAGCTTTCTGCTCTAAAATAAAGGTCAGAAGGAGCACTGCACTTCTCAGGCAGAGCTCCCCTCCCTCATGGCAGTACTGATTCCTCACAAAGGCTCTCACAGGACCAGGAGCAGCGTCCCTTTCTGCATTGAAAAGGGTTTGGGAGAGGAAGGCATAGGAACCCAGAACCATGGGTCCCATTGGAGGGGCTGCTGGTGGGGCAGAGGGGGGGCCTGGTCACCAGGTGGGAGCCTTGCCTGGCACTGGGATCTGCCCTGGAAGCTGGGGGAAGGAAGCTGAGTCATCCGCCTTGTGATCTGCATTGTTGGAGGAGACTGGGCTGAAAAGTTGGCCTCATCCACCAGCCCTGGCAAGTGGGTCACAAGTCTGACTCAGCGCCCAGATGTCGTCCCTGGCTCCAAGTCAGCGCTTCTGCAGGCCCCACGAGGAGGGACAATCCCAGCCTCCAAACCTACTTGCCAGCATGCAGTGGTCCTAGGGAGGACCCTGTGCAGGGGACTCCTTCACTGTTCCTTTCCTCTGTGTGCCTTGGGCCATTTCTTAGTCAAGTCTGGGAAAGGGACTCTGGTCAGTGTGAGAGCAGACAGGAACCTTAGAGAACCTTTCAGGCTCATTCTCGGTATCTGTGGTCAGATGCCTGCTCTGGGAGGGGGAGGTTCCAATGTGCTGTCTGCACCCTCTTCCTGCCCTGGGGCCTGGCCCTACCCACATGGGAGCAGCCCATGAAGTTGGGGGAGGCCCATCTTTGAGGCATGCGTCTGCTATGTGGGAAGGCTAGAAACGCCAGGGCACGCCACGCCACGAAGTGTGTGGAATGGGCTTCCTGTGGCTCAGTGCTTACATTTGTGTTGACTGTACGTTATAGCTGGGCATCTAGAATCCACCCAGATGTTTCAGTTTCCAGGTGGCAGAGGGGATGTCTGTCTGTTTTCCCACTTGTCATTAAAGAGAGTTGAAAACTCAGGCTGGATGGTGAGCTTTCTTTCTGTCTCCTCCCCAGGGATCTGGACCATAACGAGATTTCCGGCACGATAGAGGACACCAGTGGCGCTTTTATGGGGCTGGACAATCTCAGCAAGCTGTGAGTGTCTCTGAGCTGTAGCTTCTGTGGGGCTGGTGCACAGTGGTTCTGAGGCTCCCCCATGCCTCCTTTGTTCTGGGCCCAGCTGGAGCAGGGCTGGCTTGCACTTAGCTTCTTTTGTTTGGGAAGAAAAGTCTGAATAAGGGAACCAAGGCATCCCAGCCTCTCGCTGGCCAGTGGTCTCCTTACTGCCCTGGGTGGTGGTTTTGCTGGGGCTGAAGACTAGTGTTCAGAGGCCTGTTAGATTTTCTTTCCCACTGAATTTGTGACTGACAGGAAAACAGCTGAATTTTTGGTCTTGATTTTGCACAAAGAAGTCTTGCCCTCTTAATTCCTAGAAATCGTGTGAAATTCTAAAGCCAGGAACTGTTCGTGGTTTGGAGTCTCTGGTCAATACTTTTGTTGTCAATTGTAATGTTAAACAGAAACAATCATTACTGTGAGTTAATATAACAGCTATTTTTTGAGGTTTCTGGTGCTTTTATTTGAAGCTCCTAGAGTTTGTTACTTACTCTGCAGGGCATGTACATACATGTTGTATCTAACAACCTCCTGAGTGCACGCTGTGTTAGGCCACCTTTCTGTGGTGGAGGAAACATAGGTGCAGGGATTCTGCCCCAGACCACACAGCTGGGAGGGTCAGGACAGGCTCTAGAGCTCACACTGTTCTCCCTCATCCCACCTGCTTGCCCTCCGCGTGTCATCAGCCCTCCCTGCATGTGTCCGGCAGGGAGCCTCCAGGAGTGGGGATGGGAGTGGCCATGACCACTGACTGGCAACTCAGAGGGAGGGCTTCAGGTGGGCAGGAAGAGGCAGTCACCAGTCCGCAAGCCTTGGGTGACGGGGTGAGCAGAATGTTATCATCAGGCAAATAGCCCAAGAGCAGCAGCGGAGCTTGGGGTTCCAGGAGAGTCTGCGGCGGTGGGAGGAGTCTGTAGAGTTAGAGCTTTGCACTGGTTTTGAAAAGTGTGGTTTTTACACACCTTGTAGACTTTGAGCTCTGAGTAAGAATCTGCCCTTATGGCTCTCTCACAATTCTCTCTCTCCTTGAGCATCCTGTATTATGACAGCATGTCAAAAAGTCTGTCAGTCTCCTTTTCCTTCCCTAAAAATGTGCTCTGTCTGACCCCCTCCCGGCCCCCGTACCTAGCAGGCCTGGGAAGAGGCAGGACAGCACTGTGGTGGAGCTGCTGGGGCAGGGCACGCCCACGTCCTGCAGAGGCCTCCTTCTCTGACGCCGGCCTCCACCCGAATTCATGGATGTGGAGGGCAAGGGCAGTGCAGCAGGCGGCGCCACCAGGGCCTCGGGGGTGGGTCCCTCCAGTGGAACCGGGAGCCACTTCTTAGGTAGCGTGACATCCATGAGGTTCTGGTGTATGAGCGCAGGTGGCCCCGGGGTTTTGCAGAGCACAGCCTGTGTCTGGAGCCCGGTGCTGCCTTCCCGATTGCCTCGGTCTGTTCCCTGGTGTTTTCTCTCCTCCCTGCTGGACTAGGTTTAGCACTTCTGTTTTAAGTCCTAAGTCCGTGTGCCTCACTCAGCCTGTGCTGTCAGACACAGGCTCCCTGAAGGCAGCGGCTTCCACACTGACCTAGTCCTAAGACCGGGGACCTTGTTGGAATACACCGTCTCCAGCCTCCTCTCACCCAGCACCGCTGAGCAGAGTCTCGGGGCTGGAGGCTCTGTTCGTGTGTCAGAATGAAGGCAGGAAGCAGACAACTGAGGGAGATGGGGACAGGAATTGTTTAGTATGATTATATGTGTGCACTTATTTAGACAGGATGGTCTCATGGTTATGTTGAAGAAGGAAAAAAAGAATCCTATTCTTGGACAAAAAAATGAAATGGTGTGATGCCTGTGACCTGGATCCCCATTCAGCCAGCTGGGCTGGGCCATGGGTACGGCAGCGGGGAAGTGAGCCTCATGCTGTTGGGGGCGGGGTGCAGCCATGTAAGGGGCCCCTGTGGGCTTTGTGACACTGCGCCATCTGCTCGTAGTGGTGTGTGAAATCTTCTCCATTAAAGCAGAAAAAAGGGAAAGCCCACACTTCGCCGTGGTCCTGGCACCCGGCACTGGTTAAAAGCCACTCCACAGGGTGTGTGGAAGGTGTCGAGGAAACGCTTAGTGCACATGTGAATGAATGGGCCCCCGCGGCCTGGCTGTCCTCCCTCATCGGTCTCCTCCAAGTGCTGCCTGGAAGCTCGGCTGCGTGGCCATGGCTGGGAGACGTGTCCACGACCCCACGTGGCCGCATCCGAGCGGCTGGTGGGCAGTGTGTTGGGATCTGTCAGAAGCCGGGAGTGTGTTCGCACAGAGAAGGGCTGCCGTCATGTCACCTGTGGGGCTGCGCTTACTGCTGGGTCCCTCTGACCAGGTGCGGGCTTGCCTTTGGAGCACATGTGGGAAGGTGTTCAGGGACCTGCCCGAGAATGGGCAGGGAGAACTTCCTGCCTCTGCTCAGTCAGTCAAGGACCTGGGGTCCTGCCGTGCAAGAGGTCAGACCTAAATGAAAACCTTTACCGAGAAAGGCATAGGGGAGCAGCAGAGTAGTAAAAGGCCTCCCTCTAGGCCGATGTGGTGGCTGCTGCCCTGCTCTGAATTTTCCACCTGCTGAATACAGCCGTACTGATGGCTCTTCAGCTGGAGTGTCCCGGCAGGACCCACGGACTGTCACTAGCTCTAGCGCGTTTACCCAGCTTACCTTCCCCGCGCGGTCCCTGCTGTCCTGTTGATGCAGCCCTTGCTGGGGGCTCTGCCCGGTGTCCTGGTACGTGAGGAGGCAGGGAGGCTTTCTGGAGCACAAGTTAGTAGCCGAGGGGAGCAGGTGGTTGCTTGTGTGTGGGGTGTGGGGGAGGGGCTGCTCCGTGGTTCCAGTTCTCCCCATTGGCATTCCCCAGGTAGGGGCATGGTGTGTGCAAAGGGGAGTGTTAGGAGAAACGTTAAGAGCTAGACTGTGACACCAGCCTCTTGATTCCTGGCAGGTGGGCCGGGCCTGGGTAGGTCCTGCCCCACGTGTCTTCGCAGAGTTGATGGCAGGGCCCACGGGGTGCTGTTCATTGTCACGGGCCGGTGGTGGGGGGCGGGGATCAACTGGTCACGGCTCCTCCAGGTCAGTACAAGGACCCACCTTAGCAGTCCGCCGGCGTCTGCAGGCCTGTTAGCAAGACCCGAAAGGGCTCTGGGGCACTTAGCCATGCTAAGAGGTTGTATAGCTGACTTTTGGGGTCACTCTCTGCTCTGAGGCAGGGCATGGGGCAGATCAGGCCTGCAGTCCCTTCTCTGGAAGCCCTGGATCAGGTGTAGCCAAGCGTCAGCCACCGCTCTCCTGGGGACAGAAGGAGCCTCCCCCTGGCCAGTGGTCCCAGCTTTCCCCTCTCCCCACAGCCACCCTGTCTTGGAGCCGGCCCAGCTTGCCAGCTTGGGCCCCGGCCCCCAGATGTGTGCCTGGAGAATGTAAGGGGCTATTTTAATCCACCAGCAGGATGGTTAACCCCCACATAATTGAGAATTTGTTTTATTGCTATTGTTACCATTAGAAATAACGGGCTGCCCTCCCTGTAAAAGAGGTCAGCGTGACTAATGTGTAACGAAGGAAATAAAGGCCAGCTTTCTCCTGGATCTAGTTTACGGGAGATTTCACTAAACAGTTAATACGTTTTACTAGGACCTGGAGCACAGTGACCCGGCCTGGGGGACCCGAGGAAGCGAGAGGCTGGCGGGCGCTCGCGGACGCCTGTGCTCGGGGTCCCGCGTGCTGCTCCTTGCCGGGCTGGCGCTGCGGTTCGGGCAGGCAGGCAGTGCGTCCGGCGGGTTGCTGCGTGTTGGGGTTATTGGTTTTGGAATGAAAGCCTGCGATGCGGAGAGCGTGTGGAAACCCTTTCGGGAGGAGACTGTTTTCACACTCACCCAGACCGCCTCCGGGAGAAAGAAAAATCCAAGGGGTCTCTGGCCTTCGTGCCCTCTGTCCTCCCAGCAGCCACCGTGTCTGATGCCGAACTTGGAGCCGCTGGTCAGCTGCTTGTGGGGGGGCCCCGCGGGGCGGAGTCTGTTCTTCATGGAACGGGGGACCCGGCAGCGCGCGTGCTAGCCCCGCAGGTGTCCCGATGGGTTTTCGGTGCCCCCCGTCCCCGAGAGTAGGGGAGGAAGCTCCTCCACCTGTGGCTCCCGGCGCTGGCTGGGCCTGTCCGTGTGTGGTCCCATCTCCCGATGGAGGCCCGGGGAGCCCTGCGAGGTTGCTGGAGGCTCAGGGCCCAGGTGGCAGGTCCCACCTGGCTGGGACCTCTTCAAGGCTTCTGTGCACCTTCTTTGCTCCTTTCAGGGCAGGGCTGGTGGCTGCTGTCTTCCCTCACAGCCTTCATGCAGGTTTGAAGGTAGAGCTGGCCCCCAGTGGAAATGTCTCTCAAGTTCTCAGGGGGATCCCAGACAACACCTGTGCTCTTCACGGCTGCCTACCGTGTCCACCTGAGGAAGCCCTCCCTC